>JABVXW010000273.1:44767-66987 GCA_013365375.1 Litomosoides brasiliensis | reverse complement strand
AAATGAAATTTAAGTGATCGTGTAAATATTTATTTTATGAAATTTAAATTGTCACCTAATTTTTTGTTTATTTTCTTTCTTGTAGCGTTTAATTAATGGACTGCACATAATTAATGCGTTGAAAAAAAAGCCGTGTGTAGAATGTTCGACTTTTTTTTTAATTTTTATTAAACAATTTATCCTATAATCGGCATACTCAATTATTAAAAAAGTTTCAATTGTTAAATCAATTATTAAACATAATACAATAATACTTATATGAGCAATATGTTTTCTTTTAATTTCACAAAATTAGACTATTCAAAATATATATTTGAAAAATCTAGTACAATAAATGCCTGGATATTAGGAAAATTGGAATTAAATTTGCAAACAAACCTGACATCCGTTAGCACAACCAATTGCATCATCGCTTCCACGTATGCTATCCATTTTAAACTGCCAATATCCGTGCTTCGATACAGGCGTATATGTGATTGGTGGTACATATCTACTTGCATCAATACCGCCGAGTGTAATTTCACCACCAACTTCATCATTCGGATTTCTGAAACGTTTGACGAGAAGTGAGAAAACAATAACATTAACAATAAATGCAATATACAAGCAAATAACAAGCAACCAACAACAGTAACAGCAACAAACAAACAATAACAACAACAACAATGACAAGAACGATGATAACAACAATAATAACTACAGTAATTTAAAAGCAAAAAAAATGCAAATTCCGAAATGATAGATGAAAAATAAGCTAAAAAATTTCTAGGCAAAGTAAAATATAATAGAATTTAAGGAATTAAATTTGCAAAAAAAAGCAAATTTATAATAACCTATCAAGCCAAAAAGCAAATACTGGTTGTTGCACAGCTTTCTGCTTAATCATTGTATGAAATACCGGACTTAATTCAAGAACCGAAATTTCCGGAAATGCCATACCCAAAATACCATCAAATTTAGCCATAACGAATGTTGCACCAGGTTCTGCAGTTGCTTCAGCAAATGCTTGATCCGTAGCGCAAACATTGGCGATCTAAAATAAACGCTCCGTTTTTTTACTTTAGTTTTATACAAAAAAAAATGTGAAAAATAAAACACCTAAGGAATTAAATTGCTAACAGCACGAATAGTTAAATTCCTATTAATACTAATAATTTATTAATATATATTTGTTATACATACACAAACGGTATCTAATGAAATGAATCCTTTCATTGAACCTCTTCCGTACTGAATTTGTATTTTTCTACCATCCGATTTATAAGTTGACGATTCGGCTCCTTTGTACTTGTTATGTAACACTGTAAAATGGAAAAAATTCGAAAGGGAAAGAGAAGGAAAAAACGAAATACAACTAGGCTTGTTCGTTTTTTCCGTAATTAATTTAGCCCAATATATTAAAATTTAAACTATTACACTATAATGATAATATTAAGTGAACAAAATTAAACCATAATAATATGCAAAATATTATCTTTTCAATTCTATTCATCGGAATGACAACTTTTAATTATTTTATTAAGCATTGAAATTACACTTACAACATGCAATATCCAAAAATGGGCATTTTACCGATGGTATCCAAAGATTAGCTGAACCGGTGTCAAAAATAACGCTAAAGTTCTGCGGTGGTGTACCGATCGATATTTCACCATAATATTGAGCCTAAAAAAATTAACTTTATTCTGATTAAAAATTGTGAAAATTCATTAATACTGTCGTCGTGAGAGGTTCATTTTATTTATCATGATGCAATTGAGGATTAAAATCGGCAAGTTTTGTGAAAAAAAAAATTAAATTTGACTTAATAAAACTTTTAACAAATTCAAAGATTAAATAAATAAAATTTTTAAATTTTTTCCATACGAAAAAAATATAATATTGGCAATAACACACGTACATCCATATAGTTTTTCAGCAACTCATCAATTTCCTTCAGCGCATTTACGTCGTTTAAAGCAGAAGCAGAAACGTCATCAAGTCGGGTCTTATACTGAATCTTTTTTCGTTGAAGTTGGAAATTAACAAGTTCATTGTACGCTTCCCATGAGCCAGTTTTTACAAGATGTGCACGAAGGGAATCCTGCTTACGTAACGGTATCCTAAAATACATTAAATCACATTGTGTACGGTAGTTTTGTACAGTACCCTATCGTTACTGTATGAATGTAATTTGCATAACATTTTGCAACAAATAATTTCATCATACCGTAAAAAGAAAAAAGCAATCAAATATCATTAAGGAATAGAAAAAGATAGAAATGTAAATTGAAAGAAGCAAACGTAAACAACTTGTTTGTTTCGTTTTTTTTTTTGCTCCGTCATTTCTTAAAATTTTTTAAACTTAGTTCAAATTTATCGGCCCAATTTTTTGCCTTTTTTGGAAAAAAATATCTTCTGGTTTCTTTTTTTAAGGAAAAGTATTTCTCATTAATTATTATTTTGTTGCAAATATTTACAAAATGCATTCCTAAAATGAAATGAAAAATTTGATGAATAATAATAATAATAATAATTAATAATAATAACAATAAATATATAAATAGTAAAATGGATTAGTGCACAACAAAATGTTCTAATTTCATCAAAGATTGAAATGCTATTTAAAAGAAAAAAAAAGAAAGCAATTAAAATTTCATGCAATGCAGAAAAAATAAAATAAAATATTACCAAAAATTGAATTAATTAACAAAAATCACTTCATTTTAGGAATGCATTTTGTAAATATTTGCAACAAAATAATTTCATCAATAAAAGCCGTAAAATCGTTTTTTTTTTGTTATTTTAAAAATAACAAAATTAAAATAATAGAATTAACCTTGTAAAATAATTTTGTTCGGTAGCAGCAACAGTAGCAGCACGTAAGGTAATACCGATGATAGGTAGGACGAAGAGGAGCGGTGTTGTAGGCATTGTCGTTGTGGCGATGCTGTGACCTGGGATAGTCACCATCTCTTCAAGAAGCTAAGATTGAAGAATGATGGACGACAGCAACAGCAGCTCTTTTCCTTTTCCTGTTGAAGGATCTTTTTGAATCGTTGAGAGACATCAAACGAGGGCGAGAAAGAGACAGGGAGAGGTGGAGAGAGAGAGGGGGAGGGTGAGAGGTGAGGGAAGAGAGTGAAAGAGTGAGAGGGGAAAAAAAAGGAATGGGAAAAACGGTAGTCAATTTTATGGCATTATTTTTGTTGATAATAATTGATGATAACGCATGTGGTGCAGTCAATGTTCGTATGTCATAGCATACATATTGTATGAAATATAATTTAAATTTTAAAAAATAAATTAGTAAAAAATCGAATAGCTAATTTCAGCCAGAAAAAATTGTATTATTTAATTTTTTAAATCATTTCAATTTTCTAATTTAAAACAAAGAAAACACAAGGAAACAATTGCGGACTAGCATTTCTAGAAGAACAGTATGAAAATTATCTTCTCATCCTATACAGTAATTAATTTGATCGCTTAATTAAAATGAAGAGGAAAGATTGAAATGTATGAGAAGGCAGGTAAGTGATGTTTGTATGAAATGAAATTGAACTCGATGATTCACAGCTGTTTTCTTAGTGTTTACATTCATCTGCTTACCGGTGCTGTCAAAGGAATTGAGCTGAAATAATGTCTTAGTTCTATCTCAGAAGATCAAAATAATCTTCAAACTTTCTTTTTATCAAAAAAAAAACAAAAAAAAATTTTTGCAAAATTCATTTCTACAAAAATATTTGCAAAAGAGATAAACCAAAAGTAAACGGCAAAAAATACACTCAAAAATTTGTAAAACTTGTAAATTAATTAATTTGAAAAAATTAATATTATCTAAAACTCTTTTATTAAAATAAAAAAATATTTAAATTTATTTACAACTATAAAATGATAATTATTTCTAAACACTCTGTTATTTAAATTGTATATGCTAAACGATGTTGTGTATTAACTTATATAATTTTAATTAAAGTCAAAACAAATTATTCGTTAACTGTATTGATTGCTGCTCATTATCATTGATAATTTATCAAGCATATCATTTTAGATCGAATGCAAAACTTAAAACAAAAGTAATATAAATAATAAAAATTATTTAAAAATTGTTAAAAGCTAAATTCCTTTTTGTTTTTTACATTTCAAATTTGTTTAAATGTTAAATTATATTGATTTTTTTCCTGAAATAATTAAATTTTGTCGTTATTATTCATTTCCAATTTCAGGCCAATTGATTTGTTGTAGTCTCATCATCAATCATCTAAGTTGTTTACTTAAAACTGAAGTGCATGATTTTACTAAATAGTTATTAATTAAACTTGTTTACTTCATTAAATGCATAATTTACATTACGTAGAAGCTATTTATATTTTTTACTTCATTTTATCAAATTACCTTTGACCTTTACACTTAATTTTCTCAGTTTTATTAACAAATGTAAAAGTGAAAATGTATTTGGTGCTAATAGTTTTTGCAATAATATTACAATAACAAACTTCTAATCAATTGATGCTGTTCATGGAAATCTCCTAAACTATAAAAAGGCGAGAGAGAAAAGAGCTTTCGCGCCCTCTGTGGGACTCGAACCCACGACCCTCAGATTAAAAGTCTGATGCTCTACCAACTGAGCTAAGAAGGCTCCGACAACCCCACCACAATTTTAAATTTAAGTGTTTTAAAATGTGTTAAATAAAATTTATTTAAAGTAAGTATACTTACTATCTATTTTTTACATACATTTCATACATAAAATATTTTCTTTAAAACATATCCTTTTTTTCAATTTATTTCATTAGCACAAATAATATTTTTATTATTTGCATAACTTTCGTACATTTCAAATTTTTAATGTTTTCAATTTTCATTACTAATTAATTTCAGCAGCCTAAGCACATATGTATTACATAAAAAGTAAGAATGAGAGATATATGTTGGAATAAAAGAGATGAAATGAGCAAGCGGAAACAGCTGTTGTAGGGAGTTGTTGTTCTCGCAGTGTGAGATCGGACCACAGCAAATTATCCGTCCATCCATCCGCTCATCAATTTATCTAATCCTCCAATCGATGAAGCAACTGAAGATTGGAGGATAAAAGAGGGGGAGAAAGCACATAAAGGGGGGGGGGGGGGGGGTGATGGCAAGCGGATTACTAATAATTGCATTTTCTCCTGCTAATTATTAGCATTTCTTGTTTTCTTTTCTTTTTCAGGCCTTTATCAGAATGATATGATGATAATCGTAGAATTTAATTAATTAAAATAATCAGATATTATCGATCCCATCTGTTATAATTGTATTTGTAGTATGCAAGAATTATTCTATTCTATCGTTTCGTCTGATATCAATTCATTTTAAATTTGCATTTCAGTGAGTTCAATATCCAAACACTCTTTAGCGCTACAGAAAATTCAATTTTTTTTATAATTTTTTTGTGCATAATTTTTTTTTTAATTTACTAAAATGATATTTCTGCGAGCAGTTAATTATTCCATTCTTCTCTGTGCAATTCTTGCTATTTGCTTGATCGGATCGTCAACAGCAAACAACACTTCCGGTTCGTTCGCTTTTATTTACATTAAAAAAAATATTACTAAAACTATTTACTATTATTAAGTGCTTTGTTGTTGTTGTTGTTGTTATTGTTGTTGTTGTTGTTGTTGTTGTTGTTGTTGTTGTTGTTGTTGTTGTTGTTGCTGTTGTTGTTGTCGTCACTTATTATTATTGTTTTATTGTTTACTGTTTGTTATTTGTTGGTACTGATGCTGTGTACATTTACATGTTTTATTCACATCGTAAAAAATCACTACTACAATTATTCACTATTATTTGTTATTTAGCATATTTTGAAATTTTAAATTAGTAAATTAAATATGGTATTAGTAAATTAAATATGAATAATATTGAATATTAAGTAAATTAAATATGAATAATATTGAATATTAAATAAGGAAATATTGAAATTTACCTGTTTGTAATTGTAACAACCATTCTAATACAAACTTTTTAATTTATCTATTCATTGAAAGAAAAAAATATCTGAAATTTTATTTTCATTTTTGTTTTTAAGCTGTGAAAGATGATAATAGCAATACATCTAGCGGTGCAGCTTGTTTAGCATGCGAAATGTCTATGGTATTTTTCAGGTATCTCATACCTTATATTTTCTCTACCACTTCATTCATCAAAGAAAAAAAGAAACTTTGTTTCAGCTAGCGATAATTAACTATCAAAAATTAGCTCTTTAAAATCAACAAATTTTGTTCTGACATCAAAAAAATGAAAGATTATTAATTAAGTAGTAAAAGAATAAAAATTGAATAATATGTATTATGCAAGTAATTTTTAGTAATTAAAATGAATGAAAATGTAATATTAATGGAATTTCGTTTTATAGCACTAAAGGAAACTGTCTAATAGAAAAAAATTTTTTTTTTAAAATTAATTTACAGGTCAATTTACAAACAGAATCGAACCCGCGAAACATTAATTGATATTGCAACATTTATCTGTCAATACTTTGTACATTATGAATCAGTGCTATGCTACGGTTTAGCCAAACAATTTCGGGTCTTACCTGTTCCTCTTATTTTCTCTTTTCAAATTATACTAATTAAATAATATTTAATAAAATACTAATTTAAAAAAATAGTACATTTGGAGAATTTAGTGAATATCATTATGATTATTTAAGATAATTTAATACTTGCACAATAATAATTCTTTTTTCTTTTGAAATTTGTACACTTTTTCTTGAAAGATTTCAGAACTAATTAATTTAATTTGATGATCTGATCTATTACTGCAAAAATTGTCAAAATAAATTCTTCAGTATATATTTCCTTTTTTTTCTTTGTAAAATCCGAAAATTAAAAAAATTTTTTCTTTTTAAAATTTAGGAAGAGATCTTTTATGTTATCGAGCAGCTAATTCTACAACCTGGCACACTATGCGGGATGTTCTTGGAACACTGCAGAAATTCCAGAACGGATACGTCATCCTGGAATATTGCGCTACCACCAAAACAGCCAGGTTTAAAATTTTAAAAAAATTGTCTCGTTTTTTTTTCAGATTCGTATTTAAATACGAAATATAAGAATATAATAAAATATACATTTGTGGTATGACTACTTTTGCTGATACATTTAATTATTAAAATTATTATCAAAATATATTTGATTATCAAATTAAAGAATTATTATTATAGTTATCGAACAAAAAACTATTAAAATTATTGTCAAAATTTGATGAATATTATCATTTTATTTTAATTGTTAAATTGTGTGGAAAAAAAATAAGCAGTTGTAATTACTTTAAAACAGTTCAGATCAACAATATCCGGATTATCCGGCTATGAGAGAGAATAACCTACGAGTGTTACATATTACTGATTTACATCTCGATCATAACTATACATCAGGTTCAGAAGCTAATTGTACCAGTGAACTTTGTTGTCACGTGGAATCTGAATCAGATGGTAATTCTTCCTAATATTAATAGTAAATTTGAACCTAAATAAGTTTATATTTTGCTTGAAATATTTAAGATGTTGTTTTTTTAGAGGAAAATTTAATGAATTAAATTTAGTTAAATTATTTCAGAAATTTAGAAGAACTTTATAATTTCCGAAGCTTACCTCTGTACTCTCAAATATTATTAGAAAAACTAAAGGTATAGGTATCCTTTGAGGACCAATAATAACACAACCATCCGGCTATTGGGGTACTCCTGCCGCATGTGATATGCCTTATCGAACGGTGGAAAATATGCTGCAAAATATTCAAAAACTTGAAAAGGTTGTTTACTGATCGTTTTATTCACTCATTATGTTTAATTGGAATTTCAAAAGAATTGATTTCTTTTTCTTTCATCATTCCGATAAATGCACAAAATTTCAAAGTTATTTAATTTTTTATCTTTTTATCAATTACTCGAATTATTACTTTTGTCGACTACCTAAATGATAATATTTAATCGATAATTACTTAATATCGAATAGATATTATTAATATTTCATGCTTAATTGACATCGTAATAGTTAACAGCTAATAGTTTAATCGATAATTCTATGATATTTTAAATTTTATATTATCAAAATATCATTTAATATTATCATATCAATTATGATATATTCATTTTGCTAGTAATTCAGTATGAATTTAATAATAGTCACCGACATGAAGTTCAGATTGATTATGTATTGGTCGGAGGCGACTACGAGTCACACATGGATTGGACATATACCAAAGAGGGTCATTTGGAAACGATTCGAAATCTTTCGAAAACTTTGCATAAATACTTTAAGAATATACCAATCTATTGGACATTGGGAAATCATGAAGGTGTTCCCGTCGATAGGTTCTGTTCTTTTTTCCTTTTTGTCGGGAAAAATTTTAGCACGAAAAGGTGCTACAGTGACTAAATATAGGAAGAAGTAGTAAAAATATTTTAAAAAGAATTTCTAAAATTTAATTGACATTGTTATCTTATTTTTTCAGATATCATTTATTATTAGTAATTGTAATTCGCGCATATCTTTAAATCTGAAAGTTTAATTCTTTTAAATAGTTAAGATTTAAATTCATTCACATATGAGTGAATTTGAATGTTGCATAAATTTGATTGAAAGAGAAGAGTGAGAAGTGCGGAAAAAAAAAAGGGTATGAAAATGAGAGCAGAAGAGAGAGTATTTATTAATTTAAAAAACGAAATTATAAAATTGCAAATATGCAGTTTTGCGCCGCATTATATTCCGGAAAAGTATCGCCCGCAATGGCTCTACGATGAATTGCAACGGTTGCAAGGACCACTTCTTGATGTGAAATCAATGGAAAGTGTTAAGTAGTAAGTTTCGAAAATAAAAATCTTATACTAAATAGCAAGTATGAAAATTAATAATACAATACTAATTTTTAATTTAAAAGAAATGGGTTTTTCTTTTTATGAGAAAAAAGCACGAATTAGCATATCAAATTTCAGCCGAGGCTCTTACGCAGTACAGCTTTATCCAGGCCTCAGGCTTATATCACTGAATAGTGGCTACTGTGAAACATCCAACTTGTAAGTATAATTTATTTTCTAAATTACACTTTAAATATATCAAGTGATAATAATGATAGTGATAAAGTCAAAAACACGATTGCAATTAGAAAAGTTATTGTGTGACTGCTAGAAAGCACGGAGATCGCTATCCCGAAATTCGTGATTTATGATTTTAACATGTTAATAGTGGTAATAATAGTGATCATAATGATTAGCACTATCTAATAATAATAATAAATAATAATAATTAATAATAATAATAATAATAATAATAATAATAATAATAATAATAATAATAATAATAATAATAATAATAATAATAACAACAATAGTAATAATTAATAATAATAATAATAAATAATGATAATAATAAAGCAAGAGTATTGTTATGAAATCGTGATAACAATTATATTTGATATTATTTAATCACTTCTTACATTCATAAGTCAAATGCTTGTAATCGTTTAAAGTAAGGTTGACGAAATTACGGTTTAATAATTTAGTTGGTTGCGCATCAACGAAACCGATCCGGATGGCACTTTAAGTTGGCTAGTTGAGGAACTTAGCCGGGCGGAAGTTGATGGTCAATATGTTCACATTTTGTCGCATATACCACCTGGTGATGGTGAATGTGTAGAAAGTTGGGCGAGGAATTACTACAACATTGTTGCAAGGTGTTCTATTAATTCTCTTCATTTATTACTTCTCAACTATTTATTTAATTAAAATTTCCTTCTTTACTATTTTTTTTATTTAAAATTTAGCTATTTGACATTTATTTGTTTATTTATTCATTTTAATTTCCGTTTTTGTCTAAATATTTGTTTATTTTCCACTTTTTTTTTCTTTAAAATAGCTAAATTATAAAGGAAAAATTGGAAAAGATGAAAGTTTCAAATTTGCTTAATTTCATTTTAATTTTTTTGTTGTATTTTTAGATTTTCAAAAACAATTCAAGCACAATTTTTTGGTCACATTCATACGGATAGTTTTACGGTATTCTACGAAAATATGAACGATGATTCATCGAGACCAATTAGCGTACTTTATGCAACACCAAGTGTGACAACATTCAAATATCTCAATCCTGCTTTCCGAATTTATGAAATTCAACCTGGCGCAAATTATGTTAGTTCTCTATTGTTCAAAATTTAATTTTGTAGTTTGAAATTTATTTTCACTTAAAATTTTTTCAACCATTTTATTAATGTTGTATATTTTTAGCGTGTGATTAACTTTCATACTTACTTCCTAAATCTTACACAAATTATTGGAATGAATAGCACTCCACCAGCATGGAAATTGCTATATTCAGCAAAGGTAAGTAATATTTAATTACTGCTGAATTGTGCATGCATTAAAATTTTAAATTTCTGAATTATATCATTTGAAATATATGAGAATTGAATTTAAAAAATTGAGTTTCAGGAGGAGTATGCCTTAAATGATTTGAGTCCAACAAGTTGGGATCATTTAATTAACAAAATCATTTATGAAAAGTCAACCTACGATAGATTTATCAGGTATGATTGTATCAGTTTGTGAAATTATGAATGATATTAGCCTGTAATGATCGATCATTCCGAATGGTTCATCCATCTTTCTCACAGATATAATCTCATCATTTGAAATTCCAACAGTGCATGTGTAATAGAATGCTTAAATCTAATCGCAATTTATTTGATTTTAATTCAACTTTTGCTTAATTAATATAAAACTTGCAAAATTATTCTCATCCGAATTTATTTAATTTCATCTATTTATGTATATCGTAAATGAAATTTACTAGTATAGTAACTTCAATCATATCATTTCATCAATCTCTTATCTATCTATCTATTCACTTATTTCACTGAACAAAGAAAAAGAAATTAGTTTGCTTACTTCTCGTAATTTGGTAATTCTAATTCATCAGTTTTTTTACAAACTCTTAAATCCTAAATTTGACGGTTTGTATTGTTAATTTTATTAATTGTAATTATACTTTTCAATTTAAAAATCAATTACCGAAATTACTTTCCTTCTTTCAATTACAGAAATAGCATTCGCCGCGATAATTTCGCATGTGAGGGAAAGTGTCGTTATGATGCGATCTGCTTTTTGCGTAAAGGTCACCATAATGCGACACTATGCAATCACCTCTTTCCATCTTACGATAGTAATATGAAACGAAACCCCTATGAATCACCTGTTGGTAGAATAAAGCCTACAGTAACCAATAAAGAACAGCTAGAACAACAACAACAACAGCTTTATACCGAAATTATGATGTTTCTAAGGAAGAAATTACGATCATTTATTCTGAAAAGATTTCTTCAATTATTTATATTTCCTCCTACAAATTAAATGCACGACTTAAAATTTGTAAAATTCACAATAATAATCACATATTCATTATAATCTTTTCATTTTTGAAATAAATTTATAAACCAATTCTTTTTTTTTTTCATTCTTTGATTCTAATTTTGGTAAATTTAATTAAATATTCTGTTTTATGTATCTTTTTTGATAAATCTTTGGTTTATAGTTGAAAATTAATAAATTTGAAATGATTAAGACTTTAACATTAAAATTTTATCTTTTGCTTTTATGTGTATACCAAAAAAAAAAATTTTCTCACTGAAAGGAAAAAAGTGCAGTTTTTAAATGTTTCTGCCATTTATCTAATTAAAATCCTTTTTTAATAGTTGATGGAATGTTACAAGAAGAAAACGATTAAAGCGACAATTTACTTCCTTTCCTAATTTTTACTAAATGAATGATCCGACTACTGTTTAATGACTGACAAAAAATATCGGATATAGCTATCTGACATAAAGAATGCATCTCCATATCTTCCTATAATTATCATCTTCTTTAGCTATCTATCTTCTGACACGTTTTTTTGTTTCGACGAATTCCAAAAAAAAAAAGAAAACTTGATGGTTGGCTTTCCAAAAAATCGCTCGGAAAGCTATCATAAAACTAATAAAAATTCAAAGTAAAAATAATCTCAAAAAAAAATAACAAAAACAAATTGGCAACTCTAAAATAAAAATTATGCATAAACTTATAAAAATTAAAGCTTTTAAAATTACCCTAAAACTAATAATAAATATAACAAAATAAAATATTTCTAAAATTTTACGATAAATTAATAAAACTGTTACACACTCTCTCCACACACATATACTTATATATTCTCTCATCTGAACAATCTGTCAGCTAACAATTTGCTTTCCGTCAAATTAATGCTAATTACTAGCGGTGTAATGAGAAAGAAAGCAAGAAAGAGAGCGGGAGAAGAAGAGAGTGAAAAGAAACAAAACAATAAGAAAGACAGAAATCCTTTTTCATTCTTCTCAAATCTTTTTTTTTCGTTTATATGTTAGCTTAATTACAGCTATATGTTAGCTATATGTTAGCTTAATTACAGCTATATGTTAGCTATATGTTAGCTTAATTACAACGACGTGGAAGAAGGGTTTTCCATTGTTACAATATTTCATTATTTGTACACATTTCATAGTTTACGATAGTAATTTCATAATTCCTCTCTGAGAAAACATCCATTCATTTTCTCTCTTTGTGTTTTCCTGTTTTTTTTTTCTTTCATTTTCTTCACTGATTGCTGGTGGAAGAGTTCTTTCTTTTTGTTACCGAAAATAGATGATCCATTGAATCGATGTTGATTGGTATGTGAACATTAGGTGATGCTTTTTAATTAATGAAAAATCAATTTCATTTTAAGGAAAGGAATTGAAAAAGTAAAGGAAAACTTCTTAAATAATAATTTTTCAAACAAACGTATTCATTTTTTTCGGAAAAAGTTATCTTTTAAGTTTAACTGATTTTTTTTTATTTTGCTTATAGAAGACTGGAAGTTGTTTTCGTTTCTTTTTTTTGCTACTATTACTGTTTAGTTGTAATAATAATAATAATAGTTGTTATTTGTTTGCTTAATCGTATTATTACAATTGAAATATAATCATTGAATGTATAGGCTAATGAATATTCAGAAATTTCGGAACAAAAAAAAAAACAAAACAAAACTTACCTTAGCAAATAAATTTCAAAGAAAAAAACAGAATTAAAATAAGAGAGCAATATTGCAAACAGAAAAGCAAAGATGAATCAATTAAAGAAAAAAAAAAGAACAGGCAATGAAAAGAGAGCGTAGAAGATATCAGGGAATCTAATTGTTGATCTTAAATGATTTCCACTTCCTCTGGAGTGCACCAACTTTTACGGGTCATAATTCTTCACCTTTTTATTATCTGAGTTTAAAAAATGTCAAAAATTTCAATTTAAAACTTTTGTTACAATCAATTACACTCATTATTTTCCCGTTTTTTTCTTTTTATTATGTATTATTATTATTTGTTAGCCGTAATAATAATAATAATAATAATAATAATAATAATAATAATAATAATAATAATAATAATAATAATAATAATAATAATGATAATAATAATAATAGTAATTAATAATAACAGTAACAATAGTTTTAATAACAATAATAAAATAACTATAATTATTATAATTGTAATAAACAGTGAAATAAATGTTATTTTTATTGCAATATTTCGGTATCTTGGAAAGTCTCTTTTTAAAAAATTTAGCTTACTCCTAGCAATATAATAATTTACGATTAAATTAGTGTACTCTTGTGAACAGTTTTTTGTGAACAGGAATGAACTATATCAGCACGTGAAATTAGGTGTACACGTGACGATACACCTAATTTCACGTGCTGATATAGTTCATTCCTGAATTGCAGTTGAAAAGGAATAGAATGTTATTGAGGAATGTTTTTACGATTTAATTGTTGTTCTTTCATTCCGTATTTTAGGTTGTCTCCGTAAATATCGAAATTTTTACAGTTTATCATTAAAATAGTTGATTCAATCAAATTTTGTTAAATTTTTTTTTATTTTTTCATGCAAATTAATTGAATAAAAAATTAATTTGACAGAAATGGTTAATAATTGAATTAAATTCAAATTTACTGCAAGAAATATGAAAACATTTACAACAATGTACAACGTCTGGAAATAAAGTGGGAGATATTGAAATGTACACACACACATAATCGATCGTTTGATATTTACTATAATAATTCTCATAGACTTATTGTCAAATAAAAAAAGCTTTTTAATTTCAATTGAATTTCGCAACAATTTGAGTGCAATCGACTGGAAATAATTTTATTTATTTGTTGTTATTGTTAATAACAATAATTATTGTTGTTATTGTCAATAATAATCAATTATTTACCGATTGATGTTAGTGATCTTTTTTTTATTTCTTTCTCTCTCTCTCTTTCTCTCTCTCCCTCTCCGTTGTGTTTAAATAGATGCTATATATTTTCGAAAATGATTAAGATCAGACTTTTAGCGAAAAAGAAAAAGTGAATTTAATGAAGTGGAATTATTGTCAGCTACAAAAGTAAAAACTTCTACTCTCTTCTTTTAAAATGTCATTTTAAAAGCATTTAATGTTTTAATTGTATGTTTTTATTATTTTGGTAGCACTCATCACCGGACGGGTGGCGGAGCAAAGCGTATGATGGCAACTGCCATCGAAATAATAAAATAAAAATAATTACTTCAAATGAAGTAAGGTAAAATTAAGATTATATGGTTGTACAAATTTTTTAAATAGTATTAATTATCACCAGTAATTTCAATTTTAGTTCCAAATTTCCATTTCGTATTTTGTTTACAATAATTTTAGGTAGCGGCAAATATTTAAGTGGATTTTGTACATCGTTTGCAAAACTCGTTTGTTTATGAATGCGTGATAATTTGCATTTTAGTAAACACTCACATTTCACAACATAACATACGTATTCATATCTGCCAGTCCACGTAAATTCTCTGCTGCAGTTGTACTTCTGTAGTTGTAATGCAATTCGGTAATGTCAAATGAAGGAATATCGGCGGATGCTAATTCCGACACGGAATGCTTAGGGAATATTGTAATTGTGGAAAGTTGTACGAATTCATTTGGATCACTTGAAAATGCTGATCAAGTTTTGGCAGAATTTGGTAAATATTTTGCAATAATTTATTAAATTTTTAAATTATTCATGGAAATACAGGATGAAAGTTGAAATGAACCATTAACTTTTTTCTTTCCTTTCATTCATTAAATAAATTAACATTGCTAATTTAAGGAATAAAAAAAGAATGAAAAGGAGAGGAAAGGTGAGATGGAAAAATGATATGTTATATTCATTGTTTAATTGCATAACTTTTCTCATATAAAAAATTAAATTAAAAAGATAGGAAGGGAAATTGGAAAAAGAGATGAGAAAGTGATGTGAAATGAAAATTTTTTTTTAATTTTATTTAATTTATCAAATTTAAAAATTAAGTCTGAACTTTATAGGCGCTCAACGATATGTTTTATTGATGACAACATTATTATCAATTAACTGGGCAATAGCTGCAGTGCCAGTAATGCATGGAACTTTTATCATTAATGATGATTGCTTGCTAAATACCACTGGAAGTGTTGAGGATATAAATGAATGCATGGAAAATTCACAAACAATTACTCCAATCTCTGAGGTATAGGTGTATTTCAGGTATTTGGGAATATAATAATGGAATAATTTTCAGGTATTTAGGAATATAATGTGTCATTTATCATTTCATTTTAATGTCATAGCAATGATATGATTCGATATCGTACTAATTTCCTTTAACACTGAGTTAGATAATATAGTAAGTAAACAAATAATCTTCAGGTAGCTTTAGGCAAGTAAGCAAATAATCATAAATGTTTCAGGTAAGCATAAACAAATATGAATTAGCATAATAAGCATTTCCACTATGCATGTCTTAAATATTCACATATTTGTAATTTATTTGAATTTTCAGTTTAATTTACATGGTAATCGGCGATATCTGGTGGAATGGACTACTTCAGCATTTATGCTAGGAAATATGATCGGTGCTAGTTCACTTACATATTTATCAGATAAGTAAGTTACATCGTTGTAGAGGAGAATTTTAGCATATTTAAATAATACATTTAATTATTTGAATTAAAATACAATGGAACATAACTATCAACAATTTAACATTCATCTTATCTTCAATTAAATGTAATAATAGCATAATTGACAGATAGCAAAAGAAAAATTCCACAAAAATTTATTTTTATTTTCAATATTTTCATTTCCATTTCCAAAATTTTCCATTAATTAACTAATTCCTTTTTTTTTCTTTTAGCATTGGACGACGTCCAGTCCTAATTTCCAGCTTATTATCACTTGGAATTATTGGTATATTAACATCAATTGCCGGCAACATTGCCACTTTTATTATTGGACGTTTCATGCAGGGCTTTTGCACACCAGTCTGTTTTTAAATTATTTTAAAAAATATAATTTTTCAATTTAGAAAGCATAACTGATGCAATGAGTAATTGTTTGGTTGAAGAATGAAGCCTAGCATCAGAAACAAAAAAAAAAGAATGAAAAAGTAGGGAATTTTTGAAATTAAAATATATCGTAAAAAAAATGAAAATAAATACTATTGAATGAATTTGAAAAAAAATTTGCAAATTTTTTTCTTCCTCTTCCTTATTTTTCACCGCTAGGTATTTCTTAGGGCGCATTATTGGTCGGTTGGGTTCTTGGCTATGAAAATGTACCGGCTGGATTACGCAGTTTTGTCACTTTGATATACGGTGTGATGTGGGTGGTGGGTTTTTGTGCGGTAGCACCACTTGCTTACTTCATTGCTAATTGGCGATGGCTAATGGTCGCATATTCGATACCTTCTATTGCTCTTGCCACTATTTACTTTTTGTTAGTAATTTCTTGTGAAAATTTTGTCGTGAAAAAAAGAAGGGTTTTTTAAAATTTTTTCTTTAAAAAAAGTATTTATTTTTAACTTAATTTTTTTCAAAATGAAAATTGATTGATACTTTTAGCGTTTATTACTCTCTGCGATTTTTTTTTCTGCAAATTTAAAATTTCTCGAAAATGTTTGCATGGATTATTTAAATTTGAGAACATTATCTGTAAAATAAACGGTATCAATTTCCAGTACTATCCCGGAAAGTCTTCATTTCTTGATAGTTAGTGGTAGAAAGCAAAAGGCTGTAAAATGGATCCGAAATGCGGAGAAGTACGGAAAGGTTGTACATAAAAGAAAGATTGATATGATGGTGGAAGTGTTGGAGAATGCATATTTGAATGTGAAGATGCATGAAAATGAAAAAGGAATGACGGAAAATTTGAGGTTTAATAATTATTTTACTCATTTCAACAGAGCGTGAAGTAATTTTTGGAATAGAATTTAAGGTATATTTTAGGCTTCACAAATAGTTAAGGAAAAAATGCTGTGAATTTATTCATTTAATTGAAACTTAATACTTGCACAAAATTTCTTGCTTACAGGCAAAGGAGCACGTGTAAGAAGTAACGATTACGTAACATAATATCCTTTTTGTCCGCTCTTCAAAATTTCCAAAATATTTGAGAACAATCATAAGTACAATAGCAAATTATGATGATAAGAATAATGATAGTGCCAATAGTAATAATTGCAAATAAATGGTAATTTCAGGTCACTATTGCTGGACGAATTAATGGGACATAAAATTTTCTGTATTTATACATTTGTCATAATTTTTCTATGGTAAGTATTATTATTTCACTTCGTTAGAATGCTGCTCGAACAGTTGTAAAATGTAAAATAATGTATGCTAATATCTAAGTTGAAAACTAATATATGCTAATATTTAAGTTGAAAATTAATACATTCAAGAATCCTATGCATCATTTTTTAGTATATGTGAGGATTACCTTATTCCGATTTCAGGTTAGTTCTTTTATTGTCTGAAATTCTTTTCCAGAAATAAACATTTTTTAGGACTAGTGATACCTTCCTCTATTATGGTTTATCAAATTATAGCATTCGTTTACCGGGAAATAAATACTGGAACTATATATTATCAGGTTTAGTGGAGTTACCAGCATATATTAGCATACCGTATGCCCTTGAAAAGTAATTCCTTGGTTTTCTTTTTACCGTTTAATCAATTGTAAAATGTAAATTGGTCAGTGCAGCAAGTAATAAACTATTATGATTTATTTTCGAACAGAAATATTGCTTTTGATAGTGTAACATACGTCAAAAGCAATAACGTATGTGATAAAATTGTCGCAATTTCCAGGAATACTGACAATAATTTAATTTTAAAATTTTGAAGAAATGATTATCTATCATTTTTAGTTTCGGGCGTAAACGAATCGTAATATATATGCATTTCTTGGTCGGAATATCACACATAGTTCTTGTATTTGTACCCAACGGTAAATCTTTTTTTTATTTTAATAATGCTGTATAATAAAGTGATCAATCCACTGTACCGGTGAAATGATGCCAAACAGATGATTAGCATAATTGATAAGCGAAAGGAAGGCATTGCTTATTTTAGTTGTTTATTGAAATGTTTCTTCAGTTGTTTCGATTTACTTCAACACAAAATGGAGGCACTGATTAACTTACTTCAGTACTGTCGTAATTTTATTGAAGCATTGCTTAACTGTCAATAAAATGACTGTTATACTTTTTAGGTTATGTTTGGTTGTCGAGTTTATGTTGGCTAATATCAAAATTTGGAATTTCATCGTCATTTATGTGTATTTATGTTTATGGAAGTGAAATATTTCCTACAACGATGCGCAATGTTTGCATAGGGTTATGCGCTGTTGTCGCACGATTTGGTGGCGTTATTGCACCATATGTCATCTTATTGGTTTGCATTTTTCCCACAAATTTCATTTCTTTTATTTCTGAAAAACTCAAAAGAAAAAACTACAAAGATTACACTAAAGTTTGAAATGTTCGCAAATAATTTTATCATTAGCTGATAATAGACGTTTTCTTACGAATTATTTATTGTAAAATTATTCCTTACAACATTGAAATATCTTAATTTATGACAATCCTACCATGTGTTAATTATTCCATCATATTAATTTATAATTTTATAGAGTTCAGTGAATGCGTTATTACCGACGACCATTTTTGGATTAATAGCTATAATTGCCGGAGCGCTAACATGTATTTTACCGGAAACAAGACAATGTGTATTACCATCATCGTTGGATGATACGTTACAAGTAAAGTACAGCTTATCTAAGTCTTCAACATGTCAGGAACAATCCAATCCACCAACAACATCATCAGTTGATCAAAGTGATCTACAAATGGATTTAAAAAAGCATTAGTTTGATAAAGCTTACTAATTATAAAGATATTTTAGTGGAATAAAAACAGAAAAATTAAAGGAAGGAAAAGATAAAGATGAATCGGTCATATCAACACATATGAAATATAATATGAAATTAAAAAAAAGAAGGAATTGAAATTTTAATTCTTCCATTTGGAGAAAACATTAAAATCAAATATGACGAAAAATTTTCTCTGATAAAATTGAAAAATGAAAGTATTATCTCTCATTTTTTCATTTTTCACTTCAATTAATCATTATTTTGGGAAAAGACATATAACTTGCAAATTAGGAAAAATAAAACGATTAATTGAATTAATCATTCTGTTAGGATAAATTCATATCGAAATATTTTAATTTTATCAGTGATTTTTTGATAACTGATAATATAAATGAATCAATGCACATTGTCAATAAGAAAAGATTATCTTCATATCAAGCATAATTCGTTGTCAATTTTAGTATCATCAATGACTTATTGGTAATTGTTCTTATTAAGGAATAAATTTAAATATCATCTTCAATAGTAGTTGCCTTCGTTATCGTTCTGATTATTGACCTAATACAAAACATAACACGTACTCACAAGCACAAGATTGTTGTCACGTAGAAAGATCACATCTATTGCAAATTGTTCCCTAACCCGGTACGATGACACATATGTAGCGACCTTGTCTGGTGATGACGAAGAAAGTAGAGGTTGTTGGGTTTTATTTTTTTTTTGGATTTAGTCTTTGATCTTAATGGTATTTAGCTATGTTTATCAGCGGTTACCTACGTTAACAATATTTCTTGTATTATTATCGAACTTTCACTGTCTTTAAATTATGTCATATAAATATCATTTATTTTATATATCGCTAAAAATAATCAATGAAAATATTATGTGTATGGGCAGGAACGCCAAAATGTATTAATATGCTACAAATGACATTAGCGGTAATGACTGACGTAACGGTTGATTAATGAAAAGAAGAAAAAGCAATAATTATGTTACAATTTTCTCACCGTTGAACTCAAATGTGGTACACTGATGGGAAACTGAAATACAGTATTACTTCTAGGGATCAGTTGGATAGGTATAATGGGATTATACGTTTTATACAGAAACTTGGAATGACCACGTCTTTGTCTTCCATAAGAAAAAGTATTCAGTCAGAAATTTTAATTTATCAATTATTTTTTATTTTAAACTAATTGTTGCGATTTCTAAAAATTGTTTGCTCCGTAACAATTGGTATTAATTCTTGCACTGTGCATATTAAAGATTGAATATTGAAGTGCATATTTTGAAGTAGAGCATTCTGATAATTTAAAGATTGAATATTATTCCCTTTGTCTTCTCTCTATCTCTCTCTTCCTTTCTTTCGGTCTTTTGAATGAGAAGAAAGGGAATTTTGTTTACATTTGATGTTCACTTTTTAAGCATCACTGTCATGCTGAAATCGATTAGAATTCTTCTTAATTGTATGAACCGAAAGATGAACAAGAATTGACAAGAATATGCGATATGATGATATTGGAAGACTAAGCAAATTTTGGTTATTTGTGAAATGTTGTTTATTTTTGAAATTTAAATTTTTTTAAATTTTCTTAAAAGTTTCCAAATTTCGTCAAAATTTTTTATTTTATAACGGGAAATTTAAGTACTGAAAAATAAAACCGCAGTCTAACTGCCGTTACAGCTATATTCCTCTCTCTCTAAGGAAGTTATATTTTATAAGTTCACTTTTTTTCTTCATAATGGGGAATTTGAAAATTGAAAAAACTATAATATGACAAGAAGTAAGTTGCCGACTAAAACATTACAAATTTAAGTATGAAAGGACAGATTTTGGGATTCGGTGTTCACTGTTTGGAACTATGTTCCGTTATGCATTAGGCCTTTGTAACTTATTATTGTCACATACATATGGTACGTCAACGAGAGCCTGTCAAACTGAAGTCATTTTTATTCGACTTTTAATTCAAACGACTAATATTAAGCACATATTGTCCTGAAATTAAATTTTTATTCCCTAATTTTTTTATTATTTCTTGGTAACTACTTTGTAGTTTTAGAAGTAATCTTTACACCTTTAACTCCACGGCAATTATTTAGGTAGTCTCGTTTTGATCTGAATGGAAGCGTAACATTAGAGATTGGCAACATGCGATGACGATATAGGGAAGTCATATTATGTCAAATGATAACAAGCAAGAAGATTTGGGTGAAAAAAAAACGATTGCGTGAAGTTAGACTATGTAGGAATGCTTAATGGAACTACCATTTAAATAAGAAATGTTGCAGACTGAATGAGTAAAAGACCACAATCTAACGATGAGATAAGGTTTCTGGAAATATGGGATCGAATCCGGAAGAGGATTGCAAGTGACCAATGCGAAACGCATGAATTTTCAAGCATGCTCGATATTTTGATGTACTACTGGGAATTGGTTCTGGAAAATTGCAAGCTGAAAAATCGTGAAATATATGATGCACTCTGCTATGTACTTCGTGAGGTGTTAATTACAACTGAATAATAATGAATAATTAGGTTAAAGGAGAATGTTGCAGTCAAATCTGTAATTTATTTTTATCGATTCTAGATGAAACATAACTTTGGAAAGATTGTAAGCTGCAAGTTTTATGAGAAAGATGGAGTAATTTTTAGGTCGAAATGGTAGAATTAGACGAGAGATAATTGAAGTAGTTTTTTATAGGAATGAATAACTTCTATTTTCAATTATAATACCATGATGATCGCATAATTTTTTTTATCATATCTTACTAATGAATTTTATGATCGTTGAATAACGCCACCATTTTTCCTTTTTTGTAGAGAAAAAGATGAAATAAATTTCTGATGTTTTCAGGAAATCATTAGTAAAAAGGAACGCTTCACTGAGACATCAGAACATATCGATGAGTCAGCGGCTGTTGTTGATTCAGGATTTGAAACATTCCATCGAGAATCACCTAC
>JABVXW010000273.1:0-44667 GCA_013365375.1 Litomosoides brasiliensis | reverse complement strand
GCGGTAATGTGTTGTTTTGCTTGTTTTATCGCTTTTATACCGCATCGTTTCTTTCCGTGGTTTTTCCCATTAATATCATTCAATTCTCCACCACCATTATAAATTAAAATGTGTATTGGAAGGATCGTGCAATAGAGGAATAATGTATGACGTATATGAATGTACAGGTTTTGTTTCCTTTCATCTCATCCATTTCTCATGCCTCACAAAACTGTCAAAGTAGGTAGTGAGTTTTACTGATCTTACGTAGTTCCCAAAGTCTTACGTGTATGAAATCGTTGTGCATTGTTACTACTTTCAGGATGCTTTGTAAATAATGAAAGTTAGATGATATATGAAATGATTTAGTTTAGATCAAATCTATTCAACTGATTATGTATGCTTGTAATTATCATTTTTTGTCTTTCTAATCCATACAGTCATGTTTTTTCAGACATGTTGAAGCATTATGTACTTTATTTTTCAGCTTTTTACTATTTTATTCTTCACTTTCTCACTCATTGAATTATGCTTTATGTATTTCCACCGCTTTCTTCCTTCGAATTACTTCCCTCTTTAATCTTGTCACTTATTTGCCAAATTCGCATTGTAAAAAACCTGCAAATGTTGTATATTTCAAGTAAATCATTTTGCCATTATTCTTAAAACTTTTCCTCTGATGGAAAGTTTAAAATATCAATCCAAAAGATGTATTCTAATTCCAGTGGGGAAAAATGGACAAGGGCTGTCGATAAGATTCCTCTTATTAATTTAGACAGTTAAAATTAAGCAATTAAGGTATTGAAATGTTTCAGAGATGACGATAAGTTTAAACATTGGTTTTTCATCGAAATTGTTTGTGGTAAACACTCAAAGTATTTTGAGGACTTCTGTTTTTCATTTCAAGCTTGCTTTAAATTGTTTTCTACTGCATAAGTTTGCAATCGTTTTTAATGTTTCTATAATCTCTTCAATTTCAGAATTACTTTTTAGCTTTCTGTAAATTACGGTTCATCTAAATTATCCAGAATGCCAGAATAGGTGGACAATTTGAAGATAATTTGTTTAGTAATATATAAAATTACGTAAAATTACGCTGTTCATTGTTCATATTATTGCACTTAAAGTGCTTTATGATACATTTCCATAGCTTTATATTCTTTTTTTGGAAAAAAAATAGTAAAGCTTTATGACGTTGCATTTTTCTACCCAACATATTGCAGTATAGTTAAGATACGTTGGTCAAGGATGGCTCTTACGTAATCTTACGTTAGGAAGCGTTGTAATACAAACCATTGATCACGCATACCATTACATCTGCTTCTTTTCTGTCTCTTAATAACCTACCAACAAGTCGATGAAAATAACCACAACTCTTCCCCTTCCCTCCTCCCCTCCCCAATGAGTATTGGTTGGCTCGTAACTAAACTCGTCGTGTGTGATTAGGATACATGGTTTTCATATCGGAGCTCCTATGCAGCAGAAGTTACAACGTTGTCCAGTGAAATCTGGTTCGAACCATTCCTTCATTAGGAACGATGTGTGGCATTTGTGTGTGGACGGGACGTGAGGGTTGGGGTTACATAGTTGTTTTGCTATTTATCGTTCAGTGCGAAACACGATGTTCTAAAATTGGTTTTTAAAGTTTCTTGTGACTAAATAGAAACAAGGGTTTTCATACTGTGTTCATTAATTCAAGAGAATGTTTTCATAATGCAAATTAAGTTATTAGTATCAAAAATTTCGTCTATATGCATATTATAGGAAATTTTGAAGCTAAACGAATTTGAAGGTGTTCTTTGTTTACGATTCAAATCGAATAAGTACTACTAAAGAATATGGTAAGTTGCTAAATACTAAATATATGGCAATCCGCCTTCACTTCTTTAAATATGGTAATCTACATTGTGAACTTACCAGCAGAGGTTTCCCACTTACTAAATATACTAAAAATGATGATATTATCAAGTATTGTAAATTCAGTAGTGAGCAACGTTAGTAGCATCTTTGATTTATGAGACTAAGTAAGGAAGCGTAAATGGAATGGAGCACTGCTTTTATTTGATGTCTGAAAGTTTCGGACAGATTTTAATCAAGATTTTAGGGGTATGATAGCTTTACCGTATTCGGGTATGAGAAAGTGTTCTAGTTAAGCTTTTTTCGATAAGGGAATTGCATAAGCATTCTGCAGAAGTCCATTATTGGAAGAACATTCTTATAAAAATTTTGAGTTTTCTATAGGATTCAGGAAATATAGCCTGCAGCAGAACTCAGGGATTGGATAGTCTTACTTCACTTCAGTTTTCTTCGCATCTGTTTGCAGTTTTTGAATGTTATGTAGTTGTCACCTTAAAAAGCAAAATGTGATAACCGGTGATTCAGAATATCATATCTGGGTTTCATAACATTTTGGGTGAAACGATTACTTTTATCGCTCTTAATTGACATCGAATGGTGATAGTGAAATAAAGGTTTGACTTTTCAGAGTGATTCAGTGGTAACAATTCGGACAAACAGGGTGATGACTAATCGTTTATTGGCAAGACGACAAATGGTGACAATTTGTTATTTTTACTGTCAAATATACATTGGTTTTAAGTTAATTTACTGAACTTTCCATAAAAAAGAGGAGAAACTGTTGACCTAGCCCAACCATTTGATGTTTCGGTTGCGCCATGCAGTTTGACACGATTGCAAAGATGAAAGCTTGAAGACATGCATGAGTAGCAAGAATTGTTTCTATTTTTCCTCATTATTTCCCTCATATTGTTAAGTTCGAAATAAGTTTTGCCTTAGTTAAGCCGATTTTTTGATACCTTTGAGTTTTGATCAAAATGTTTTACTTTGCGCAACATAGTTCACATTTTTTAAAAGATTCTATTAATTTTTAGGTGGTCGAAATCCTTCACCCTAATCGAGCATCAGTTCCTAAAGTGGAGGTTCGTGAAAAGTTGGCTGAAATGTACAAGACCACACCTGACTTGGTTTTCGCCTATGGTTTTCAGTGTCATTTTGGTGGTGGAAGGAGTACTGGTTTTGCGCTAATTTATGACACAGCAGATTTTGCAAAAAAATTCGAACCGAAATATCGTTTGCTGAGAGTAAGTTCTTCACTCAATCTACCGTGCCGTGCAATTTTTGGAAGCTGAAAACTTGATGATACTTAACGTTTATTATATTGACTTAAATTTCATTGCACATTAATAAGGTTAAGCCAAAATGTTGAGGATGGCATACATTAAGGTAGGTAAATTGTACCTATGACGTTCATGTTAATTGCTGCAGTTTAACATTACGAAGATACCGACACTTTGAAGCCTAAGTAGTATTTACAATCAATTGTGGTTTATGTTTACTCCATCCATTCGAATTACTAAATATACGCAGTTTTCCCAGTTTTGTGTGTCCCACTTTCATGTATATTTAGATTGGGATTTGTAGATATCTTAATTTGAGCAGGAAGGAAATGTTCTTCCTCTTTCGCTTGGATTTGAAAATGAGTAAGTTATTGTGTCATACTTTTAAAAATACTGAGCAAAATAGTTAAACTTACAGCAAACGGGTACGAAAGCTGAGAAATCAGGTCGTAAGCAACGCAAGGAACGCAAGAACAGGCAGAAGAAAGTACGTGGAACAAAGAAAACTAAAGTTGCTGCAGGAAAGAAATAGTTTTGTAAGGAGTATTATGGTGCGATAAACATTGTTTTTTGTTGGAATTTCTTTCTGTTTTTAATGAAATGCAATGCAATATGTAGTAAAGAACTACACTATGTCTTGCAGTTCTGAGAATCTAGTTACGGACTAGTTGTAGTCTTGAACTAGTTATAGTTCAAGTCAGTTATTTATTTCAGTCATTAGAAAATATGCGCTATTCGCGAACATCTCTGTCCTTACTTTGCATCGCTGGATCTGGTCTGTGGAGTATATGTTCATTTAAAACTCTATCCTTCACAAGCTGCGCAATCTTCGCCTGCCTATATTTGCATAATAGGGGCCATCTTTTTGCGTTCTGTCTGTGAATTCCGAGGCTGTAGTTTCCACGGACTACTCTCGAACACGTGTAAAGATATGTATGATGGAAGCAGGTTTATTGCTACTTGCAGAAATTTTACATTGGAAATGCTGACGAGCTACGGTGCATCTCCAGATTCTTGGAAAGGAAATGCCGTAAGACAGAGTAGCTGGGAATTTACCACACACATTGTTTTTTATGAGTTAGTGTGCAGACGCAAACAAATGAAAGAATAGCTTTACAGCACAGATTTGTTGGTTGGGAAGTAAAGAAAGGATATATGGACAACTGACTAAAGCTGCATTAAACAATATTTCACAGAGATAGCAGCTTTAGCGGTACCTCACAGAGCATTATATGGCTTCGACCGATTATACCAAAAAAAGAAAGAAAAGATATGCACATATTTGTATAACTGCTAACTGTTGTAAAAAGCAGCAAAGTTGATATTTTTTAAGGGATAGAAAGGAAGAATACTTCCGAAAGTGTGTTTAGCTAATTCATTGAAATGATCAACTTAATGTGGAGAAAAGATAAATCTAGCAGTATTATCTGACATGACAGTCGAATATCGGGCATCTGACCCAATCATCAGGCTGTACTAAATAGAAAGACACGTAATATTTAAAAGCAACTCTGCTCACTAATTCCGTTAATTAGAAAAAATGTAGCAAGGAAGTGATGGAAAACATCTGTTTGAATTACATTTGTTTCAAGTTAAAGCAATTTGAAAATTTTCTCCAGAAGAGCGGCTTTTGTTGTGTCACTCAGATTTTTGTATTCTTCGGTCTGTTTGAGAGCTTTTATGTCAGCTGGTTGTTTGAACGTTCGTACACAGACATCCTGAAATAACAGCCAATCATTGAGTTCAATGAAATGACTCGAAAACCTCTTTGCCCAGTTTGATGATCCACGATTACACTAGTTATTCGTGCAGAAACCAAAAAAAATTTTTTTTAATACTTCTTATATTGGGAGATTTTGATAACTCTGGATTTAATAAGTCATACAATTAACTACTGTCGAAAGAAAAAAAATTACTTGTAATTTGGCAAGGCAATATTGATCAGCCCAAACAAGTTTCGTGACCACAGCGATATCATCGGATCGCATTAGAAATCTCTCACATTCATCAATTACGAATTGAATTTCGAATTTGTCACCAAGTTCCAGCAAAAACTCTACATTTTCAGCTGAAACACATAATTTGCACCCAATATGATACTTCTCATTTATTCAGCAATTGCTAGTATTTTTATCAAAAGTAAATTTCATATCTACTGGATGCTTAACTTTGTTCATTATTTGCTGGTTCGCTTTGAGTAAGCTTCTTTACCTCCCCTTCACTTAAATTTGGAAAACACTTACCTGACACCGGTTTATGAGATGGATATACAACGCTTAGCAATTCAATGAATTCGTCAAGAATGACATCCTCAACAGTGATTTCTTTTTTGTCCCTTTCACTAAATTTCGAGAAAAACATAGCGTGGAAAACGGGTGAATACAAGGCCAAATACTGCAACAAATTTCAAATATAAACCACAAACAAAAACACTCTGTATTACCAGTGCACAGACCACTATAATGCAAAATATTTTAGCACCAGTTTTTGGTTAAATTTCAAAAAAAGTACTGCAACAGTCACAAAATTTTATTTTCGATCTCCAGTAACAAGTGATATAAACCAACGTGAAAACACCAAAATATAATATATATAGCAGTACTTTTCTAAATATTTCTTTATATCCACTTCTTTTCCCTTTATTCTTTCCTTTTTCACTTCATAACTTAAAAAGGAATAAAAATGTATATGCAACAATACCGCTTTGCTAACGTGTAAACGAATACCATCGATAACAAGCACACCGTCTGACGTATGCGGTTGTGGTACGGTGAAATCAAATGCTGGATTTTTTCTGAAAATAACCATAAAAATCAAGTCGCAGTTAATATTTATGAATATTCAACTATTACCTTCGACCTCAAATCAAAGTACTGTAAACTGAACTAGGTGTAAACTGAACTAGACAGTTTTTTATCCTTAACTGCAGTGAACTGTCAGAAAATGTCATGATAGGCATCCCGCCTGCGCGGTATTATTACAAATTCAAAACACCAAAACTATTTGGAAATTCAGTCCAATTACTCCTTCAGGTCATCCACATGTTAATTAATCCACAGATTAAAACCTTGATAATCGATAACTAGTAGTTCTAGTGAAAGAAAAACATAAAAAACATATTCAGCTCTACCTTACGCCAACGACTTTCTGTACAGTAATATGTGCTTCAACTACAACACGATCGCCACGAATAAAACCTTTATCGACATTCAGTATTTCGTTCCACTCCATAAACGACGGAAAGCCCCAGTTGTTTGAATTATAATTGAATTTATTTGTAAACTGAAATAAATGTAACTCTCATATATCTGTGTTAATGACTCTCTTTTAATTGTCAAATGACAGCTCCACTGATAAATGCATGAATTAGTGTGTTATATAACGAGTTTGCGTTAAACAAGACAGAAATTTAAACCAATTCTCAAGATTACCTGACGACTAAAATTGGGAGTGTCAGCTTTTTGAGAAATCAAGCGGAACTCAACAATAGCATCACAACTCCACAATGTTGATTCACTTTCCGGATTGCAATCTATATATACACTAAAGAACTTTACGTTGCTGGTTCGTTTAGTACATTCTGTTTTAGCTGCTAACCGCCTGCAATGTACATCTTATTTTATCAATCGAGAAATTCCGGCATGAACACGTTTATCATCAACAACAAAGCATGAAAGGGAAATAGCCAATGTTTATCACCAAAGACAAATAAATCCACTCTATGAAGGCCATTTTGGATTCCCAATTTTTTAAAACTTCGTTTATCATTATAAAATTCGTTTTTATCCTATAAAGTTAAGTGAAGTTGAGTTAAAAGTTAGCAAAAGATCTTCTTGATTTTTCTTAAATATTTAAATGGTATGCTTCTTCGCCCTAGACCCTGTACATCTTTTCCAATTTCTACACTAGGAACAAATAAATTATACATTTTAATTACATGCCTCGCAGTTTGAATTTTTAAACAAAAGAACTTACCACGGCAGGTTTGCAATTGTATGGAATGATGTGGTCACTTTTTGTCGCAGTGCTCCCATGTTCGATATATTTAATTTTATCGAACCTTCCGTTTTAGAGTCTGCAATTCACAATGAAATTTACTAAAAAAATATCAACTCCTTGTAATATCGGCTTCAAATAAAAATAAACTTTTAGATCGGATTGAAATATTTAAAGTTCGGCTGATTTCCAACACTTTCATTATTGTTATACGGGACACAACTTCCGATAAAAAGTTACCATGACGTATAGCATCATCCGGAGAACGTGCAAATTCGGAACCACAAGCAGACAGATCGACTGAAAGGCGGTGGGTAACACCTGTACAGGCCGAATTACCCGGTGAAAACAAACGTTTCTGAGGAATTATATTTGTACCACTCTGTCCGGAGCTTGAACTTGAAATCGAACTCGAACCAGCAACAATCAAATTTGAATTCTGCAATCGCAAATGATTCCGTTTTCTCGTGGTTGATACTTGTGCCTAAAAAACCTATGCTCTCTATCGTCCAGCAAAACTCACTTACTTATTTATTCATTTATAATTTTCTTCAAGTTTCTCTTTGTGATTGTGCATGAGCGTACACAGCTTTCAATAGAAGGAATTATTAGATTTTCGTTCTACCCGCATAAAAAGTATTCCACATTTCATTCACCCCGTAACTTTCAAATTCGCGGTAACTTTTTCAAAATCCCACTTTGAGTGATTCAGAAACCTGACTGAAAAATAAATGGGAAAAGAGGGTCTTACACGCCAATTTGAAGATTTTTTCGGAATAGAGAACTTTGAAATACATATACCAGGCATGCGTTCATTACCTCGAGCAAAAATATTGAATGCGGGGCAATCCTGATATTGGAAAACCCGAAGTCTTCGTATGTCAGGAATGACAAATCGCTGAACTAACGTGTTTATGTATAGCTACAGCTATGTATTTGCGCAGTTGTGTACAGGTTACACATGTATATATCACCGTAAGCTAACTCCACAGAATAATATATTCCTTTAAAGGAATGATTAAGACTTGGAAAGTCCATCTGATCAGAATGAACTGACTTAGTTGTAAAGAAGGTGCCGGACGATGAAGCTTTCGAAACATTGCTACTAAATGGATTAGGTAGTAGTGAATAGAGAAAAATGTTTGAGTTGATCGTCATACCTATGCTTCCATGAAAAGTGATAAAATGTTACTTCAAAGTGAACAAAAAAGTACTTTTCACCATATACCATATGACGTCAAATGACATCAAACTGGCAGGAAATAAAAATGGTAAAGTCATGTGATGCCCTGCATTTATGAATAAGTAATCCGGGAAGTACTACGTTGTATGGATACATTAGACATGAATTATTAAATTTCAGATGATAACCAAAATGTTAGGGATTATAAGTGTTGTAATCAATAGGCTGGAAAATTACCTAATTAGCATCAGGTTATAAAACTGTAAAAATGTATACCACGCTGTGAAGTATGAAAAAGAACTGCAGCGCACCAATTCAACGAAAATATATGCAAAATGTTTCTTCTAAATCAACATCTAACCTGCTGTATGGTAGTATCATGTGGATCTGTTTCATGTGCGGGAGTTTTCGAATTAGTATCATTTTCATCGCCAACAAATAACTCCTCATCAGACATTGCCATTCACTTCAAATAAAATCGTGATTTTAAAGTAATTTGAAATTGATCTAGTATTTATATGATGTGAAATCAGTTTAGTCACAGAAAATTTGTAAACTTTGTTACAAACATCAAAAATTGAATTTTATTCATATAGTTATAGTAAGAAATGATAAAATAACAGAAAAAGAAACGGAATAGAAGTAACTGATAGAAATCAAAAATGAACAAAAACGATAACAAAGAAATTATTAAAGTAATAAATAAAAACAGAACTGTAAATTCGCCACTAATCACCGCCAAGGTAATAGCAGCGGACAACCGCCGCCAATCAACTAAACACAATACCAATAACACACAACTTCACTGCCAATGATTTATATCGATAAATTTATTCAAACCAAATGGGTTCGTTGTGTGACCGACTTCATGCAACTTTGATTTTTATTATGACCGGTTGGTTAAATTTCGTTCATATTTTAATTTAATTCCAAAAATTTTGGTTAGTAGGTCACGTGTTATTTTCTTTTATGTTCACTTATTTTCACTTTAAGTTTCGATTGTTATGCATTTGACAACATTGCGAGTGCAATTTTTTAATAATTTACGTACACTCGTAGTGTTATCAAATGCTGAAAACGAATGAAAGGTAGAGCAGTTGTAAAATTTTCCATTAAATAATGCATAGCAGAGTCTTTTTTTTAAAAAAAAAAATAATGTCTTACTAGGAATTATCAATTTAGATGTCTGACGTGCGGTGATGTTTGTTTTACTTTACATAGTCCGTTACACATTTACAGGTTTTTACATATTCTTTGTTGCTATATACGATAGATGTGAATCATTGGTGCATCGTTATTCGATACTATTTTGAAAAATATGATTTTAAATGGTAGCATATATAGGCTTGCTCAGTGTTTGAATTACATGCACGTTTTCGAAATGTTTGGCTGAGATTGTCGACGTCCACACTATAACATTTCTTAAAATATTAGAGTATCTGAATGTTTTTTGCATAAATTTTAACAGTTTTTGGCTTATTTTTATAGTACTTTTTACTGTATACATATATTTATGTGAATTTGATTTCTTTATATTATAGCTATTCTAATTTTGCATTTGTTTACGCCTGATTTTTCCGTATGCTGTAACATTATGCAGAGATTCGTATGCTTTATTGTACGCTTCTACCTTTCCTGTTCTTTATGTCTGTTTTCACGTGCCTAATTTGCGCTTTTATGGTTAGTCGTTTAATTTGATTCTTGTTTTCAGAATTTCATTTTTTCGTTTTTCTATTTTCTAGTTATCGATTGAAACGAATTCAAAATATTCGCATAGAAATGTGGAAATGGGCGTGCCAGGAAAAGTAACTTGCAACTTCAAATGGACAATTTGACACATGTCATGAAGTCTTCTTTAGCAATGGATGATCAGACAAAGTTGTTGGTTGGCTTAGTTTGTAGCGATGCGGAGTTGGTGAAATATTATGTTCAGTTAATCACTAAAATTAGACGATTCATTTTAAAAGGTATTTTTTTAACACTATTTGATTTTTTGACAGGATTTCAACGAGTTTTTCTAAAATTGATTTCACGTATTGACTTCAGTTTGACTTCACATATTTACATTTGTCGCGTTGTATTTGGTTGTTTTCTTAAATAAATTTGATTGTATTATATGTCACTGCTATGCGGATTATATTTTGCTTCGTTTTTTGCTAATACATACTTGCTGTTTATTTGCTACGAAGTACTGATATAATCTAAAAACAATTACGTGTTTTTTGACTTTGCAATGGAGGGAACTCTCAGCATAATATCGCATTCAATATGGGAATTGTTGACGAACATACAGTTCGTTTAAGAGATGAAATTACTGGAAATTGGAATCATTCGGTGTTAATCTTCAATACCAAAGAGCGTAACATTAGCATATTACAGTTGTGAATTTCTAAAAGGGAAAAAAATTCAGTATTCTGGTGGGCATACGCTAATTGATAATGAGAAAAAGTTCACCACAATTATTGGAAAGTTGGAGAGGTAGCTCTGAAACTTTCTAAATCTCTGCTTACATTAAAAAAGCGTGGTGCTTTTTACTGCCATTACTATTTTCTGAATATTATTGGTACAGTCATAATTAATAGGATGAACTCAATAATTGTTCAACGTTCGGTCGCATGTTTGCATTTATTGTCAACGTGTAGTGCCTCGAAAGTTGGAAGGAATGCAATTACAAAATTTTGTCTCATTCATCAAACGGCTATGACTTCGAGTAAACGGCTAAAATTTTTTTGCTGTTGCAACATTGTTTCTTGAATTAAAGACTTTCAATTGCATAAATAAAGAGCAAAAGACGTATTTTTTTGTTATCCTTAGTTTATTTGATAAAAATTAATTATAGTCTGAAATTTACCCGAATGCAAAAGCAAATCATTCTGTTTTCTTTATTCTTTTCATTTATAATATGAACTTTAGTAATCCTATTTGCTTTTTGCTTGTGCTTTTGTGGATCTAATCTTTTTACCGAGCGTCATTACCCAATCTCAGTATTTCAATTCCTCTGCTGTTTAGTCAGGGAGTGTAACATTACTCAGCCATACGAATCTTTCCGTGGTCAATGTATTACTTTCTACTATGCTGCATTGAAAAAAGGGTATTTTTGATTATAGCAGTATCTTCATTGTTATATTGCAGGAGATTTATGCTACTGTGAAAAGATTTCCAAAATTTGTATGCACAATTGGATAATGAGTTAAACAATAGTGTTTTTGGCAATAGGAAGCAAAAAATTATTATGGCAGTAGTAATATCACTGGCAGTGATAATATCAACAGATTAAAAAGATTTACTATGATAATCATTCTACAAAAATCACAGCGACATTTAAAACAAGACAATGTTGAATTTTTAACCTGGTGAAGAAATTTGCTTACTTTTGTTTTTCTTTTTTTTCCATTATGTAGCGAAATTAGGCGTTTTAGAATTTGGCTTTCTTATCACCATACAGCTCACCTACTAGAAATCCTTTTTTCAGCGATTTGGTGCCCTGACACAGAACGAAGTATTGATATTGCAGCCGATAATGATGTACCGTCGGTATCTCATACAGCATTTCAACTAATTTCAAGAAATGATATAAATACGGTCGTTATCACTGGGCATACTGCTCATAATGCCTTATTTTGCATGCAAGCACAAGGTTTTATTTTTCAGTAATTTATTAGTACGACGTGAAATTTTCCCACAAATAAATTTTCATTGCTTAATTTTTGTGTGAGTTACGTGAATTTTTGCCCTTACTCTCGTTGCACATGCTTTTACTACCTTTACACGAATATTTTATTTATGATTTGGTCTGTTTTCTGGATCGTTCTTTTAAGAGTTGTATGAAGTAAACTTCTTATTTTAGCTTTAAAGAAAAAAGTAATATGCATCGGTGCAGCTGCACTTTCCGAGCATACGGCTCAATTGCTTGCGGAATTTTCTGAGAGGCATCACACATTTCTGCAAATTATCTATCCACTGAGGTATTCAACGCCTGTGGCACTAATTAAGGAAAATATTGCAAAAATAGGTTCAATTCAAAATGTAAGTGCAGAGGCAACATTCGAACAGCCACAAGATGCTAAACATCGTCTATACAATGAATGCAACACTGTTCTTCATCAAGTGAGCCATGAACTTCTCGATACACTGAGCTTAATTTGCGGTTCCAATCCAATACCTATTGCAACCACATGTCACCGACGAAGTAGCTTGGTGGAACATTTCCGACTACAAGAATTGCAGCATGTGAATATGCAAATTGCTTTTGGTAATGCGATTGCAACCATTCGAATTGCTGTAAGTACAGCCAAAACATTGATCTTGAGGATTAATGGTGAATTGGGGTTCTTTCTGTTAGACTCTCGTATGCTTATACTAGAAGGACGTGAAGATCAAGGAGTGTTGTGGCGTGGTGATGGTACGATGGAAAGTATTATTTGTGCCGGCATTGTGAAAGCTTTAGAAAATTGTGATTGCGATAAGATATCAAAAGATACCAATGAACAGAGTTTGGTACAGTGTGTTTCTAAGTGCCGCTTCGTATAAATCTATCACGCCTTCAAAAAGTCATCTTCAAAATGGCGTTGTTTCACATTATTATTACCTATAGTTTCATTGTATTTGCAAACTAAGTCCTACTCCTACATTATTCAAAGCTGGATATCGTACCACATTATGTAATGAAGTGCTTTCTCCAATGACGAACAAATACTACATAGTCATGTTGGTACATTCTGGATTCTGTGTAATCATCTTGTCGAATGAAATATGTAATATGTATATGTATTATATATTTTATATATTTCGGTTTTTTACAAAAAGTTTAAGGGGGAGGCTCCGGTGGAGGTTCCTTTTTGCTCGTTGGGTCATAAATCCAAAATTCTGGAAGAAATTCTTTTTTCCGATGTTTCATTGCGTCGATTATCAGGCTAATTGCCATTACACGGTTGTTATTTAGGAAATTGTATAAATCTTGACTTAATCCACTTGATTTTACCCTTGTTACAGCTAGACCAACTGCTTTTTCTAATACTTTTTGAGCACCTTTTTGACGTTCATGAGGGATTTTTCCGGCGAAGTACATCCGGATTAGGTTATTTTCTGTTTCTGATGCTGCAGCGTTTTTAAACAATTGCTTCTTCATTATAATCCCCAGAACTTGACATGCCGGTGTGGAAAGAATAATTGGTTCACTATCAAACATCATATCAGCCTCCGTTGCGGTCGAAGGACTGTCACTTCTTTTCGAACCATTCTTGCTGGCAGTATTGTTAACACTTGCAGTTTCTGCTGTGAACAAAGGAGCAGGTCCCTGATTTGCACTCGTAAGCGGTGCGATGAATTCTTCCGAATTTTTCATAGTAGGATAAGTAGGTGTGGATTCCTGCTGAATTTGATGTGTAGATGTAGACTGTTGCGAAATTTGAGGTTGTACCACTGGTGATTCTTGAGATATTTTGGACCCAACTGAAGTATCTGAAGTACCACTGATACCAGCTGTTAATGGTGTTTCTTTTTTTTTCACGTCACTTCTGAAAACCAGATTTTTTAAGTTGTGATTGAGTTACGATTGAATTTTTTTAAGTTAAAGTTTATGTTTCTAACTAGTACTAATGTAAGCATCAAAGTATAATGTTCAAGACATAAAGTCTTTTTTTTTTTAAATTTAGTTTCTAAAAAAAGGTTAAGAATACTAGAAACAAAGCTACAATGTATTGTCTCACGCATCAGATGTCGTTGATTCAAATTCAGATTCCTCCTCTCTAGCCTCGGTAAGAGTTTGTTCTTCTGCATCCATTTCTGTTTCAGGTTCTTCTTTTTCCATTATTTTTGATTCCTTTTCAATTGTTTTCTGTTCCTTCTCAGTTTCGGTCTTCCGTTCATTCTCAGTTTCGGTCTTCCGTTCTTTCTCAGTTTCAGTCTTCTGTTCTTTCTCAGTTTCAGTCTTCTGTTCTTTCTCAGTTTCAGTCTTTTGTTCTTTCGCAGTTTCACTTGACAGTTTCGGTTTCTTCTTTTTTTTCTCTCGTCGTCTTTTTTTCTTGGGTCGATATTTCTTCTAAATTAGTCTGTGAATAATTTTATCGCATATTATTCCATATTATTATTTATCGCATATTATCATTATTATTTCATATTATTTCCATATTCTTATTAATATTCTTTTGGTATTAGTTGTTAATGATAGTTATTGTTTATTATTACTATAAATCACCATCACTATGAATCATTATTATCATTATTATTGTTATTATTATCATTGTTGTTGCTAAAGAAAAGGAAAAAGATGGATAATTGGTTTGGCATGTTTCCTGAGAAGTGATTAAAATTTGTGATATAAAAATCAGAATTTTACTTTTTCTTTGCTTTCGTCGGCAGAGGTCGGTTTCATACCCTCCTTCCATTTTAGCATACTTTGTTTTTTTTTCTTGCTTTTTGCTGGTCGCTGCTGTACAGCTACCTGAAATTCAGAAGAACCTTCTGAAATGGTATTAGATTGAAGATTTTCACACAAAAATTTCTAGAAATTTGTATGGTATTTTAAATGATAGTAACAAAATTTACACAATATCATAAGCTAATTAACGAATTAATAATAAATGAATTCAAGTTTATGAGTTAGTTTAATCAAATTTATTTTTTTTTGAATTTTTCTTACATATTTGTTTGCCAGAATAAAGTAGTAATTTTCTTCAAACATTGCTAAATTATGTGGTGCTTTTTTTTTCAACGTATTTTAAACTTTTTTCATTAACAAAAAAATTTTGAATTTCAATAAAAAAAAAATAAAACAAAAATTGATCAATAAATAAGAAACAGCTCTATAACGGTACATTGACAAATAACTAAAGGGATAATGTGATGTTAGCACCTTAACAAAGAATTATTTGTTAAATAATTTTAAATAAACCTTTTCAAATTCCGTATTTTCCTCTTTAATACCACTACATTCTTTTTTATATCGTGAAAATTTCATTCGTAATTTGCGAAAATTTGATGGTAGGACAATATTTTTTAACTTTTCTTTTCCTGCTTTTAAATCCAATATACTTCCAGTTGAAGTTACAGATATAGGTGAATTTGGAGATGAGCTTGCAGTTGAACTTGTGCTATCACCACCACTACTACTGCTACTACTCTGTATCGATGTTGATGACTGTTGTTGTTGTTGTTGTTGTTGTTGTTGTTGCTGTTGCTCGTCTTGTTGTTGTTGTTGATGATGGCAATGATCGGGTAGTATTGCATCGGGAAGTAATTTTTTCCATTGATTTTTTAAACGACCAGCCATTTAATAACAGAAAAGAAGAAATATATGTATATATTGGAACCAACAAATGTTAAATTTTAAATTAACAAATTTCTTCACAAACTGTGCGACAACACAAATGAACATTTCATATGTTCTTTTAAACTATGTATATATATACGAAATATTATGCAAAAAAAAAATGAAAAATATGTAGATGCAAATGAAAATTTTAATATTTTTCAAATTCAATTTCATAATTTTCAAATTCGAGAATGAATTGAAATAATTAGCAAATCAAATTTGCTAGCGCATTTTATTTATCTTTCAAATTTTTGTTTTGAAAATATTTTAATAAATTTTTGCACTATCATCATCATTAATGAGATAATTTCAATTGTTGTATGATGAAGAAAAAGAGAATATTGGTTAATTGAAATTAAAGATTTTTGTTAACTTTAAAATATTTTTGCAAAATTTTACATCAAATTAATTAAGAGAATTTTTTGAAAAAGCTTTTTTAGGAAAATTTAAGTGTTTAGTTTAGCTAATTAATTGTGCTAGCAATTCTACAAATTGCTATTTTGATGAAGCGAAAATTACTGATTCGCCGTATTTTTAGTGCAATTTTTCACTTATTTTCGTCTCAGAATTTTCCATCAAACTTTTGCACATTCAATTTGTCTTTTCTCTTTTTTTTACATAAATTTTCAAACTTTTATTTTTTGCATTTTTTATTTAAAGCAAAATTTTCGCATTTATGTAAAGGGATGAAAGAAAAGAAAATGAAGCATTTAAATAAGTGAATTTTTGAAATTTTCATTTTTCATGTAATATTTTGCGACGGACAAAAAAGAAAATTGACTAATTTCATAAGAAGGTAAATTTTCACGTGGTTTTTGATCATTTCTTTGTGTGAAAGTAATTTTCGGATTGAAATGAAATAGAAGTTCCGCTTGTGTCATTTCTCAGAGTTGTATAATACGAAGAGGTAAAACGTTGCAGATATAATAAGGTAATTGAGTGAAAAACTGCAAGGGAAAGGAGGGGTATTTTTGATGAACTATCCGATTGAAACGTCCGGTAAAAATTGAAATTGATGGTAGTCAAGGTTATGCATTCACAGAAAAAAAATGAAAGACAATTTTAAAGGAAAGTAAAAAAAAGCAGAGGCCATGAAAAATGATTTTCATGGCCTCTAACCTATGACAAACCTATGATTTGTATTCAATTAATTTAAATCTTTCAATTAATTTAAATCTTCTCTTCCTTCTTTTCATCTCTATCCATACATTAAATTTCTTCATTTGTAATATTATACCTTTTGGTGGTAGAAGAATGAAATGTATTGTAAGAGGTAATTATCATATTACTTAAATTATATGTGAGAATTACTTATTCATACCTTTTCGTGTTGTCGTTTCACTGTCTTACCTTTGGAAAATTTAACTTAAAATGGAAATTGACTTATTTGTGGAACACTAGTAGACACGCTATATATTTTATCACTTATTAAGTGTTAAGATAATTAGCATTTGTCCTTATTGGAATTTTATCTTTTTTTCAGTTCTATTTCTTTTAGCATATATTTTGCTACCATCTCAACAATGCGTTCAAAAAATTAAATCAAAATTTCAATTTAACAAGTTCTACAGTAATATCACTTATCATTTTATTGATCACGGAAAAAGGAAATATTTTTCACGAGTGATTAAGATATTACTACCCAATTAATAAATTATATTTATTTAATTAAATAAATATTCGATAACATTTTCCGTGAAAAATTTTATCAAACATCAATGACCCCGAGTGCTCAATAGTATTTCATTTTATCCGATATACTCATTAACAAGTTAAAAGATGAATTATCTCCTGTGCAGGTATGAGTGTTAATCCTGAAAATTGATAATAGCTGGTTGATAATTGATAATGTTTAGATCAGTTCTATCGTTGATAACACAAGCACCTATGATATTACCTGATGGTTATTTGCGATCATGAAATTACAAATTATGGATAAAATACTTGACCTTGAAAGAATCACCCGGTGCTCCTTCTTTGGTAACCTTTTTGTCCGTGAATCCGCCCTCCTTCCTTTTCTTTCACTCATTTCCTTTGCCAGAGTTCTATCTTATCCAACCAGATCAATTATTTCCATCATTTGTATTTCCCATTCCTAACCCACCCACCCACCCACCCACCCACTCACTCACTCACCAATTCATCTCAAAATCACATTTTCCCCCAATTCATATCACTCTAACCTAACCTTTCTCAACGTTAACCTTTTTTCCCACCTCATTTACACTCCCCCTGCTTTTCTCCTTGCTTCTCGGAATTATAGCCTTAATTGTCCTAATCGTTCGTCCTATAAAATACTACAAGCAATTCCTATTTCACTCATCAACGACCGCCAGAACTGTCACTTTCGGGTTATCAGTTGAATTTCTACCGCACTCAAGTGGTCTTCGAGGTCATGCGCTTCTATTTGACTATTATTATAATATTACCACTAAAATGCTTTGCTGTTGTCTACATCGAAAACTCCATCTTGGGTAATTGCTTTCACTCCTTTTTTTCTTTAAATTTCATTTAAAAATTTTACATTTATTAATTTTTTATCTTTTACTTACGGTTTACTTACGGTTGCTCAACTGCTGGATAATATTTAATGATGGGATTTTGTCGAAAATTTTAAGAATTTAAACTTTTTTTGCAAAAAAAGAAGCTTAAAACATTATTTAAAATTCTCGCTTGACCTTTTTCTATTGACCGAATTTTTAAAAATTTTGCGGAGCAATTTTAAAGTTTTAAAAAATTTAAATGATTGCACATGTAATTTATACGATTTCACTTTTTGCTCTGATATGTGTTAGCTGGTAAGGTAAATAAAAATTTTTAATTAAAATTATTACTTTCACTGTAAACAATATCGCTAAAAACTAATTTATTTTTTATTAGCCAATTACTGAAACAAAACAACTAAAACAAATTTCACTAATTTTGCGATTTTCACTAATACACAAATTTCACTAATTTCACAAATTTCACTAATTTCACTAATTAACTAAAGCAAATTTCATTAATAATCACTTAATTAGGTTTTATTTACAAATTAATCAATTAAATGTAATTTGATTTTAAAGACAAAAAAAAATGAAATTCAAATAAATATCTATTTCTTTTATAAGAGAGTTTTTGGAGCACAAAAAAAAAGCATTTCAAAATAGGACACTGTCAACGTCATAACTTCAGAATAATAGACATATCCCATTTGTTCACTTATTATTTAGCCCTTTCAAATATTTGCCAGAAAAAAATTTTTTAAATTTAAAAAATTTGCCAAATAATTTTTTTAAAAATAATTTCATAGTTTTTTTTTCTTTTAATTTCAGTAAAAATCAAAATTCAGACTGATTTAGATAAAATATGATGGTGAAAAATGAATGTATGAAACACGTGAAATAATTATAAACACGTGAAATAATTATAGAAATAATTATAATTATAAAAGTGGCATATTTCATTTTTCAACGAATTAAGTACTTTTATTATTATCTCTAAAAGATTTACGGTTAGGTAAAAAAGAGAAAGATAATAGGAAAGGATGATTTTTAACGTTTAATTAAAATTTAAGACATAAAAAGAAAAATTAAAAGTAAGCAAAATGTGAGATTGTCGACAGTCATTGCTAAAAACGTCACGGTGCACCGTTAAGGTAAATTTGATTTACAGTAGGATTTGTAAGATCCCAGTAAAGTTGTGAAATTTTTTTTTTCAGTAATTTTATAAATTTTATTTTTACAAAAAAAAACTCTCAAATATTCCATTTATTAATTAGTAATGCAAAGTAGAAAGAATTATTGGTTATGTAATATAAAAAATAATGATGGTTTTGTACAGTCAGGCTAATCTGTCTGTCATTGAAAATGAAGGCTCTAATTTATAAAGCTGTAATTATTAATTAAATTTTAAAATACATTAGATGAACAAATAAAATTTAGTCATTTGATTACTTTAAAGAACAAAAAAAAACCAGGAAAGGAAAAGAAATTTTTTATTAAAAAAATAATTAATTCAATTATGCATTAATTTTATTTCAAAAATTTTTATTAATTGATAATAATTGGGAAATTAAATTATTAAATATTATAAATGGAAGAGTGTGGATAGGCAATGAAAGGTTATCGTTGTGATGAATTTATTGCCATTAATGATCGATCAACACATCTACAACGGTTGTTGTCGTTGTTGTTGTTGTTGTTGTTGTTGTTGTTGTTGTTGTTGAACGAATTATTGTTGCTAAATTGCAAGGTTATGAAAATTGATGGTAACAGTAAGACTTTTATGGCTAAGTGCCTATCTTTTAATCGTTGCAAATTTGTCACATTCAATATGGAAGGATTTTAAATTTATTGTTACAAATTAGATAATAGCAATTGAGGCGAAATAATCTTCGAATAATAAAGAAGGCGAGAGAGAGAGAGAGAGAGAGGGAGATGGAGAGTAAAATTGATCAAATTTCAAACTTTTTACTTCTTAATCAATTAATTTATTTTTTAACTGCAAGATTTTTTTTCTTTGTAGTTAAATTTATAGGCAAAAGTGTTTGAAACTATTTTATGGAGAGAAGTGAGAAAGCAAGGTAATTAATCAATCATAAGTTCAAGTTTAAGTTTCATTAAAGTTTCAATCATAAGTTTAAGTTTCACTGAGTTTTTTTTAGTTTCAATTCAATCAGTGATGAAAATTAAAAAAAAATTATAAGATGATATCTCGTGTTGCTGTAATTTTTAATTCTTCTAATTTTGATTTGAAATCTAGATTTAAAATATTGCAAATATTAATTTTATCATAATATTTTAAAACGCTAGATTCATTTTGCAAAATGACATACAAAGAAATTATTATCTAAACAATCCTATAATTGTTAAAATTTAATTAAATTCGACTATAAAACTATTTCACTTCCTTGCTCCATCATTATTTAGGTGTACCAAAGGTGTCGTGTGAGGAAAGTGACTTATCATTGGATGTGATAACAGCAAAACCATTTCGCGGTAATATATTTGTAAAGGGACGAGCTAAAGATTCCTCATGCAAGCAATCCTATGAGTACAACAGTTCCAGTTCCTATAAGATATCACTTGGTAGATGTGGCATGCAACGTTTGCGCTCGGTGAGTTCTCAAATGATAGCCTTTTTTATTTTATATTTTAGGACACAAATTATTGAATGGATTAGTAGATAATTGAAATTTAAAAAAGAAGGAAAATTAGACGAAAAAAATCTGTCTGTCAATTTCTACAAGATATTTTTTTACGAGAAAAAAAAATGTTTTAAAACATGAATTATTGATTGGTCTTGGTTAATTTTTCTAAATAATTTAAGAAATGTAAAAAAAATTTTTGGAAACTTTAAAATTAATTAAATTTATTTCAGCCAAATCATATTCAATTGTTATTTAAATAAATTTAAAAAGTGTTGATGCGATCTTCTACATACAACACACACTACTACGCTAAAAATAGATTAGAAAATTTTTTATTATTTAATTAGTTAATGAGCCCAATGTTTAGTATTAACTAAAATATTTGGAAAAAATTTTAGTTAAGAATTTAAAGTGAAAAAATATTCCAACTGCGTGGAATATTTCAGATTAATCCACGTGGGATTAATTTTGTTATAACGGTAATTGTATCATTTCATCCAGCTGGTTTTATAACCAAAAATGATAGAGCATTTCATGTTAAATGTTTTTACTTGGAACCAGACACAATTGTCACGTCAGCTCTTCACGTCAGGTAATTTTAGATTAAATTTCGATTAGTAAAAGAAATTCTTTTGAACTAAGTTACACGCTTCTCTTACGTTCGAATTTATTTTAAATCAAAATTCTTTCATCAATTTTTATCATCGTTAGTTCAAATTTAAAATACCTGTAAGTTTTTAAAATTCCAGACTACTGCAATGAAACTTTAAAAGCTCAATTTTTTTGGCACCTAGAATTTTTCAATTATTCTTGTAATTACTGAATAAGTGTTCCAATTTTGATTGTATGATTTTTGTAAAATTTATTGCCAATATAATTGTGTTTGATATGATAGTTGATAGTGTGCTGATAACAAACAAACAATTTTATAGTCCATTGGTAACAACAGAGTTACGGGATAATTTGAAATTACCGACGTGTGAATACAGCGTACGACGAGATGGCATTAATGGGCCACAACTTACATTTGCAAATGTTGGCGAAACGGTACGTTTGATGATAAAATTTCGAAAGAAGAAGAAAAAAAGAATTGCTGTTGAACATGAAAATTTAGCAAATAAATATTTAAACATCAAATTATACTTTAATTCAAATTAGAGAAAAGTAAATAAAATATATTTTAAAAATTAAATTGCTATTGCAATTTTTATTTTATTAATCAATAATTTCCTCGCTTATTTATTTAATTGCAAAAAAAGTTTAGCAATTATATTATTGCAAAAATATATTTTAATTTATTCATCGTTGTTACATTTCATCAATTTATAAAATTCTGTCACAATCGTACCGACAGCTTTTGTATTAGTGCCTCTTCTTCCTTGTACGTTGCAAATAAATATTAAATTGTTTATTTTTTTTTGTCAAATTTTTATCTAAAAATAGTTTTAGAATGTTTTAAATTTGGTTAATTATATTCTTAGCATAGTATTATAATTAATAAATTTAATTACAGATATTCAGTACTAGTTAGATGTTTTCGATAATTAATATCTTTAAAGGTGTTCCATGTTTGGGCATGTGATGGCGCCGGTATGGGAATGCTCGTTAAAAAATGTTTTGTAACCGATGGAGAAGGCACTGATCATCCTGTCTTAGATTTTGACGGGTAATAGCTAATATGGCTAATTTTAATTGGTATAAATTAACTTAAACAATCAAATGATTTAAGTTTATTTTTGTTAAATAGTTTTTTGATTTAATTTTTTTTATGCAACAGAGGTTATTAAATTTTTTGCAAAATTAACATTTTTATTTTTAGTTGTTCATTGGATAATTTTCTACTTGGCGAGTTAGTATATGACTCATCACTAATGAGAGCACACGCTCAAAGTCAAGTATTTAAGTATGCTGATAGTAATCGACTATTTTTCACCTGTCAAATTCAGTTATGTCAAAAAACGATGGGTTACTGTGATGGAATTACGGTAAGTGAGCAATTACTGTATTATTACTACTGTATTTAATATGAAAAATTAACATTAACTCAAATTGATAATACTGGCTAATAGCATTCTTAAGTTATAATTTTAGCCACCAAAATGTTTAACAAATGCTAGTGAAGAGCGCAGTCGTCGTTCGATTTCACACGTGAAGTCATCGCTCAACGACGACAGCAATCAGTTGGATGATAGTACGCTTGAAATGGATGTTACTTCATCGGAAATGCTTATTGGTGGGGTTGATGATATGCTAATTGAAACGACGTCCGCATGTTTCTCACCGTTTCTTGTTACTCTCTCAAATTTTGTTCTTTTTACCTTAGTCACCGTTCTTTTGGTAATTGTTGTAGCAATGAAGAAGGAAACACATAAAGCAATCATTTGTTTGGCATATTTTATCATCTCTTAAACACTTTATCAGAAATGATTAAATTGTTAATGAGTTACGGTAGATTTTATCCATTCATTGTGTAATGTCATTGATTGCATCTAATTCCGCCATTTTTAGTAAAATACGTAAAAATTCCCACACTAATAATTAATAATAATAGTAATCAATAATAATCAATAATAATAATTATTATAATAATTATAATTATAATTATAATATAATTAATAATAATAATAATGATAATAATAATAATAACAATAATAATAAATGATAGTAATAATAATAATTGTTATTAATATATTCGAAATACTACTACTCGTAGCGCTTATCAGTGATAGCAATTAGCTGAAATGGTTAAACAATGACAATTTACTGTCATTTTACAGGTATCAATTGAAATTTGCTAGTAAATTTGTCCTGTTTTAAAATATTTAATACTGTGGGTTTGTGTGTGTGTGTGTGTGTGTGTGTGTGTGTGTGTGTGTGTGTGTGTGGGTGGGTGGGTGTGTGTGTGTGTGTGTGTGTGTATGCATAAGTGATAATTATGACAAGTGCTGTAAAGTGTTAAAATCCATCTGTTATTTCATTCATTTGTAATGTGAAATTTTAATTAGCATAAAAGTAGACTTTTATTTCAGTTGTTTTTTTTCCTTTCTTTTTATAAAATTGTTTCCAAAATAAGCCAAATAAATTAATATAAAATGTTAAATTGTTCGTTGAGCAATCATTTTTTTTCCCTTTGCTATAATTGCACGCAAAAAAGCGGTTGGTTTTATTTTTTGTTTAATAAAATAATAAAAATTATTTCTGCACTAAACTCAGCTAAAGTGTAAACAAAATTATTTCAAAAGTTTCAAACAGGTAAATTTTGCTGCTGATTGAAACACGTATTCGCTAATACTTTATATGGGAAAGATTACGCTTTTTTTTTTACTTTTTTCTAAATTTCTACCTAACTTGCTTACTTAAAGAAACAACAAAAATGAAATTTAATAACACATTAATTTTTCATTTCTTTACACCTTTATTTTCCAAATAAATCGTACAGCAAAGGAAAATAAAAAAAATATTTAATTTGATTAACTGTAAAATTTCACTTTTTAAATTATACTCTAAAACAATCGAAGTGTTAATTAGGATATTTTAAAAGTATATTCATTAAAGTACTGTCAGAAGTAAATTCTAAATTAACTAATTTAGGTATCAAAAAACAAATATTTTTATTTTTCATAAATAAAAAAAGAAGCTAACTATTTCAGTTTTAAACGCATAACGATAATATGCAAATAAATGAAGTATGCCTTTTTTTCTTTTACCAAAAAAATTATGACAACAATGAAAATATTTTTACATATTTGAAGCAATTATTTTGTGGAATTTTACACACCATAATTTAATCAACACAAACAAAATTTTTTTTGAAATTAAATTTCCTTTCTTTTTTGTGAAACAGACGCCATTTTAATTTAACAAACAAAAACTTTTCGAAATATGCAGGAAGAAGAAAAATGTGAATATATAAGTTAATGCGCATTTGTCTGTAGGATTTTTTTTAAGAAGTCAGCTGAAAGCGCAAATTGCACAAGATTAAAGCTAACCAAAATGCATGCTAATTAACTAGTGAATAATTTTTGATAAATCTTGAAGTTTATTTCAAAACTTCAAAATTTTATCATAAATTACTTTCGCAACACAAATCCACCTGTTCCGTCCTAATCATTGCTTATCATCGATCGATTCTGCAGCGATCTGAAAATAATTCGATCGTATTTGCATCATCTTTTTTTGCCGGAGCATTTGCAGCAATGCTTGCTAAATCACTCGTTGCACCTTTGGAAAGAGCAAAGATTCATTTTCAAGGTGAAAAACAAAGAAATTAATTTTATTAAATAAGTAATAGAAATAATTTGAATACATACATTACAGGTAGAACTTGCAAAAATTTTTATTCTAATTTATTACTGAAAAAATATTGCTAATTTCTAATTAATATTGTTGAGAGTGTTAAAAAGGTTGATAATTAATAATTAAAAAATCGAAATATTTTGATCAAATAATAAACATGGAAATGGAAAACAATTTTAAAGTTTTATAAAATTGTACATTAATTTTTAAATGAAATTAATTACGAAAGCTAAAAATAAGCAAAAAAAAGTTTCCGTAATTTTTCTCACTTACTGTTATTATCAGTTGTTATCACTGCTGCTACTATTATCAGCAAGCAATACTTTTCATTGTTCATTACAGTATCATCAGGAAGTCACTACTCACTAGTTGAAGTAGTAAAATTTTTGAAATTATCATATCAGGAATACGGATTATCCTCACTTTGGCGTGGTAATTCAGCAACACTGCTACGTGTGGTACCATATGCTGCTATTCAATTTGCATCGCATGAACAGTACAAATCAATGCTTTCCGTTGATTACAATGGGTAAAATAAATGAGTAATGAAATTCAAATTAAAGGAATTACTTTTAACAAAAATAATTAAAATGAAATTATTTCATTTTCATTAATTCATTTCATTTCCTGTTTGTTAATATCCTAAACTATCAAGTTTTGCGAAAGAAATTTAAGGAGTAAGTCCATAATAAATGATAGCTTTGAGGAGAATTAAAATTAAAAAATTACATTATTAATTAATGAAAATAGCAAGGTAACACGAAAGTGCAATTTCTCTACTAACTGATTTATACCACCAAATTTCATTGAAATTAATAAAATTACAAAACAGTCGAAATGACAAATAAATGACTATTAGCTAAGTGTTAGCATCTAGTTAATTAATTAATTAATTAGCTAATAATGATGAAAAGAGTTTCAGCAAGCACACACCTGTGCGACGATTATTGGCCGGTTCACTAAGTGGTATTAGTGCTACCCTAATTGTTTATCCATTAGACACGGCAAGGACCCGGCTTGCTTCATCCAAATACACGGAATATGCCAATCTTCGATCCGTTTTTCATAAAATGTATACCATTGAAGGAATTCGGTACAAAATTAAAATTATAAACTTTTAACATTCAAAATTAAAAAAAAAATTTCGCTTAATTTATCATTTTATTTAATCACTTATTTTTCATTTTCTACTTAATAATTGAATTAATTTAATTTTTTTCACTTTTTACTTAATAATTTAGTTATTTAATTTTTTTTCAATTTTTTGCTTAATATATAAAAAAAAAGATTAATTAATTTTTTTAATGAGTAATCCTTTTGCTGCTGAAATGATAAATTGTTGTTCATTGTATTCTTTTTGAACAGATTTGGAATAAATCGTTTAGTTGATATTTTTAATATTTTTTTAATTAATTTCATAATTGCAGAAATAATTTGATTTTTGATTTTTCTTATTATTTAATAAGGATAGGTATAGTCTAAGTTAGGTCGTGAAGTGTTAGAAGTGTTAGTGCAAGTGGTAAATAATGTTGAAGGTCATTCTATTACGGAATAATACCATCTTTGTTTGGTACGATGGTTTATGCTGGCGGTAGTTTCTATACGTTTGGCACACTTAAACTTCTTCATCAAGGTATTCTTGCTATTGAAATCATTGATGAAGTAGAAACGATCCATTTCATTTGTAACAAAACAAATAATAACTGATATCGATTGATCGATCGTAATTTTTACTGTTGAAATTTTTGGGTTCATACAACTGACTAATTGTTGTAATATTAAAAGTTCAACTATTACTTGTTCATTTAAAAGCGATAGTATCAGTACACTACAGTATTATCAGTACATTATCAGTATAATATTTTTTATATTATCAGTACAAAAAATACAGTACACTATGAATTTTTTTTATTTTTATTTGAATTAGAAAGCAAATTTAACATGACTTTTAACTTAGCTAAGTAAAGTTGCCTAATAGCTAACAAATCGAATTTATCCAATCATTTCAAACACTTGCAAAATGGATTTGCAGTATTTGAAATTAACATTTGAAAATTTAATATTTCAATTTCATGTAGAGCATTGGAATGAGCCAATATCACCTTATCATCGACTCATTTATGGTGCAATTTCGGGTACAGTTGGTCAATTCATTTCATATCCCATAGATGTTGTACGCCGACGAATGCAAACAGGTCGAATACCATCAGGTCGTTACGCATTTCACGTACTTTACGATATTTATCGTAAGGAAGGAATTTGGAGTGGTTTATATAAAGGCATTAGCATGAATTGGATTAAGGTATGAGTTGGTGATTTTCATTCCTCAACTATTTCAGGTACATTCAGTTGGACTGAGTGCTTTAGCCTCAAATAGTATTATATTCGTTTAATATTTAATATATAAATTAAATTGTGCACATCTTTTATGATCCAAGGAAAAGAGTAAGATTGTTAGCGTTAAGTAATCAATTTAGAATCGTCAAATAGTTATGTTAAAAAATAATTATACGTATAAATAAGAAGCATAGACGTAGATGGTACTGCAATCCTTTCACTTCATTCAGGATTGAGTGAATAGGAATTCAATTGAAACCTAAAATATTTTGACGTTGAAAATGTTGAGAGTAAATGGAAATCTAACAACGTAGTGTCTATTGTAGTCAAGAAAAAGTTACTTCACTTAAATATTGCTTTAAATTAAATGCTGTACTAATTAATGATAGACATTAATTAGTACGGTATTTAAGCGAGCGATGCTTCTTTTACCATTTCCTTACAAATTTACAAAATGTTATCTTTTCAGGGACCTATTACAGTATCCGTCAGTTTCACTGTTTACGATTACACATTTCTATACTTACTAGAAAAGTTGGCGAAATTATGATTTCTAATAATTATTTATGATATTAACTTGAAACTTGACTGATTCCTGTTAAAGCATAAAGTAAAATTTAAAGTTATTGATAAATCTAAAAATTATGATTAATTAATTATGCTGTTTGAAATTAGAGAAAAATCTTTCAACAATAAAATTTGGCAAAAATCCAGCGATTTACATGACTTTTATCATTTCGCTAATTTGCAAGAGTTTTCAAAAATTTAGTGATCAGCCGTTAATCTAAGCTAACTCAAAACGTGTCTATATTTATAGAGATGTGATGAAGTCTGTCAAAATCCAATTGATGCTTAATAATAATAATAATACTTAAACCCATTCAGATTCTCGTTGTAATTGGAAAAGCTTTTAAACTTTTCTTTGGAAAAAAAAACTACAACTTTTAAAAAAAAGCCGAAAAAGATGAACAAATAATAATTTGCTTATGTTTAATTATTTTAGAATTTCAAATTGATTATTTCCACATCACGTTTGACTTATTTTTTTAGACAGTTCTACGTGCAGTTTCATTTTTCTTCCACAACAATTAAGAGTGTCAATTATTTTTTAGATAGGCAAATTTTAGCTGTTAATAAATAAATATCAGCTGCAGAAAGTATTCCTGCTGAAGGATAGCAGAACAAAGACAAATGAGTACTAGCAGAGTGTGAAATTTTAATTCAAAATTTAATTTCTATCCTAAAGGAAGAAGAAAAGAAGAGTGAAATGTTTGCGTAATTTTTATTCTTATGCTGAAAATATCGCAGTTCTTCAAAATTGTCTATTTTTGGTTCGATGTAGCAGCACTAAGATGGCAACTGATCCATTCATCCTTTTGTCGAAATAAAGGATGTTTGAAACAAATGAAAATTGAAGTGAACCTCACGTGGAAGTGTCCACGGATAAATCGTACAAAAAAATGTTTCGCTTCGAAGAAATGCTCTTAACCGTTTTCTACCGTTCACTCATCGTCCTAAGATATTCAAACGTTTTTGAATATTAGACTTTTTGTGATACCACACGTTTTGTTGAAGAATTGAACGTTTTTTCGGCCAACTTTTTCTTTCTTATACTGCAAGAGTATTTAGTAAGAATTGGAAAATTTGCTACTTTTTACATATAAGTGAGGAAAGAGTGACTACTTTCAGCTGTTTCACGTCACTGAAAATTAGATATTGAGGCGTTCATTGACTTACTTGTCGTAATTTATGAACGATTCAGCTCTCTCTTCAGGAGATACTTTACCAACTTCTTGCTTATTAAGTGGTGAACTGTTCCAAGCGTATTTGGACGAGTGAAGTGGTTTCGACCAATTTACGCCATATTCAGCCTAAACTAAAATGAAATGAAAAATTTGCGATAACCGTTCTTTAAATTGTTTTTGCTCGATTAATACAATGAATATATAATTTCTATCATAAAATCATTTTGTGAAAGATTTGAAATAAATAATTTAATTTGTTAAAATTTACCGTAATAACATCCAATGCATTGCATGGCACATACATTAAGTAACCGAGAAAGCTAGTTGAGCAAGTTCGATTTATCAACGGATAAATAAACCTCAAATAATAAAAAGAAGTTAATTTGCATAAAACTTTTAACAACCACTTAAATTATATAGTCAATTAGGTGATATAATTAATAGGAAAGTTAATTAATACTTACACTTACCTGTATTTAGTCGTATAAAGCAGACCTCCAATCCAGGAAATATTGTGATCGTGATATAGGAAGAAGATATCCATTGGAATAGTATTCTCAATGTACACTTTATATTCTAAGAGATCTTCTGGCTGCAACAATTCACAGTTAGAATGTTGAAGTGAAATAGGTTGGATCGATGACGTATTGTAAATCTTACTTGCTAATTTACATACACCTTTACTTTCCTCATCAATTAACTAATTAATTAATTATGAACTTACTTTGTTAAACCTAAGACTAAGCTTGATAAATGAACTATTCATAATATCTTCTGGAAATTGGTTGTAATGATCTTCGATAAAGACAGCAATATCGATATCATGTGTATATGGTATAATACCGCATTCTCGATACCAACCTAAATTTATTTGAATAAAAATTTTTTAATAATTTAGATGAAGCAATTTAAAACTTCGAAACAATTACTATTGGTGATAACAATCTTTGAAATGGAAGTGCATCTATTTATTCATTCTAATGTAAAATAAGATTGATAAAAGAAGAAAGTCAATAAATAGTTTTTTTTTCTCAAATAATGAAAATATTTTACTGGGCTTTAGAATTTTTTAGAAAAGTTAAAGCGAAAGGTACTAATGATGGATAATGATAATACACTGATAAAGTTATCAAATTATCAATTGAATGCAATTATTTTAACAATTGGGAGTATTAACAGTGAGCTGTCCTTTTTTTACTTTTTTTTTTGTACTCTAATCGATTGTAATTACAATTTATAACATTTCCAAAGATAATCAACAATTTCATTGCTACTTTACAATTGACTTTCAAGTATTACGACTAAATTCTAGACGTTATTGATTACAACAGTACGTGTCTTTACACGTTATAATCAGCAAGAAAGAGTGATACCAAGCAGTGTGCCTGCATGAAGCATCGGTGTTACACCGTGCTCAAAAGCCCAATTACGAAATCGTTGAAGAGTGAGTACGGTCTCATTTCGAATTAACGGTTTCTTGTTGTAGTACTGTGGGTAGGTTTTGATGAGTTGAACTATGAGATCTTTCCTACAACTGATAAATTTGCTCCGTCGTAAATTCCACACAAATGTTGTCCAGTTTGCCGGACCAATGAACGTTTCATTCTGTATTTTGTAATTCATAACAGAAAATCTGAAATTCAAACTTATATCAGAATTCTCAAAGGTCGTACTGATAAACAGATTAATGCTGATAGAATTAGTCACAGAGAAATTTATGAAGATTATTGCACTGCAAAGTTTCTATTGATGACTTTGTAAAATTGACATAAACTTTCAGGAGAGTTTTGAAATCTGAACGAATAGTTAGTTTCTGGAGCAACAGCTGGGTAATTGAAGAGATTTGTCAATCAAAATATTCGTGAAATTCATTAAGCACTTTACTTTGGCATAATTCTTCTAACTTTTCGCATAACGAATTCTACGTAATCTTTGCTTTCCGATAAGCTAAACGATATCAATCGATGGAAAATTCCATGCATAATTACTGCAAAATTTTGATCGTTGTATTTCTTCCACGACAAATTATGTTTTTTCAGCAAATTTAGCTAAAAAGCGGAATGTGATAGATATCATTTATCTTTAATGTCAGTCAAGTAAAATCATTTTGCTTAAAAGACGATTGAAATGTTTGAAAGATAAGTAACCTGTACTATCATGCAGTAAAATGCAATTTAATAAAATGAACTTGCAGTAAGTTATCTAAATTTGCTGATATCTAAATTAATTGAATTATTCAATAATTTAAATTGAGTGATATCGATAAGTAAGCATACTTTTTTTCTCTCTCTCTCTAAATTCCACTGCAATATCGTATTCATCATTTTTGTTAATGAAATGAGAAAAGAAAAGCAAACAGTTAATTGTTTTAATTACAAATCATTCGTTGTAGACATATTTCATTCATTCACTAACTGTACATCATTCATTGGCTGAACCGATCGCAAAATACTTACAATATCAAGCCTGTCGTAATCAAAGAATGCCATCGTTACAGTGTTTGATTCTAAGATATCGCCAAGACTCTCCTCACCGATATGTAATTGACTGTCATCGACAAGGTGTGCTTGAACATCTAGAAAATTCTTAAAATACATTATGCGCTGAAATATTAACTCTAACTATTTAGACAGAGCTTAGATATTTTCTTAATGTTTACATTGAAATTAAATAATACCACAACTGTTATCGGATAATCATTGGAATATTAGTAAATGGAAAAAGAACTGAACACATGTTTATTTCAGGTTGAAATATTTGACACTTATCCGTTAATACTTATAATAAATTTAAATTTTTTCAATGACAAAATTGAATGTTATTTATTAGTTTCCTTTTTTTAAAATGTAAATTTGAAATTTAGATGTTACAGAAGGAATGTCACCATTTACGCAAACAAACCGTGCATTTCTGATATGAAGCGAGGATCAATGAACAACGTTTTGTTCTGTAAATATCGGTTCAATTGCAACGTCGATGATATCACATTCGTTAATTCGTTGAACTACAAAAAAGAAAAAAAAAATTCATAATTAAACTTGAAAAATGCACGCACCTACAGTAGTTAACTTTGATATCATTAATGCGATAAGTGAAACAATCGAGTTCTCAAATTTCTTTCCATAGAATTTAAAATTTTTAAATTTGTTCCTCAAAATATCAAATGGTTAATACTAACGTTTGCTGATTCAGGCATGAATGATACTGTACACGTTTTACACGCATATCGCTTCTGAAGTTGCCACACAATACCCGTATATAACATGTTGAATACAACAATAAATGTTACTGAAATCATTTTTTGATAAATAATTAAAATAGAAATACTAACAAAGTGCGACAAAATTTTTCCTAATATCAAATTAGTTGAATTTGAATTAATCGTTTTCAAATTTTAATTTTGAAAATTTTCCTTGCTAAATTTTATTATTTTGAATGAGTTTAATTGAAAAAGAAGAAATGAAAAGTTGTGAGAGAAAAAAAAAATAAATTTAATTTTTATCAATGCAAACATCAAACGATAGAAAATATTCATATTTTACTGACATAAAGTAAAAGTAATTTAATTTCTGAATGCAACAAAAGCAGAACTTACCAAAAATTGATAAAGCAAACCATTTCCTTAATGATATTAAGCAAAACCCTCGATTTTTAACCATTCCACACGTTGTATCGATGAACAGCTGTAAAATTGATATTATTAATAATAGTAATTAATAATAATTAATAAAAACAATAATAATAATAATAATAATAAATAATAATAATAATAATAAATAATAAATAATAATAATAATAAAATGTGTAACTAATTTAAAAGCATTTTGCAGGCGTTATATTTTTAATTAAATACAGAACATAATCGTTAATGTTATATTCCATTAATCACACTGCATATATCAATAATACTGTACAATGGATATATGCTGCTGATATGCAATATTTAAATAATTTCTTTAAACTTACTTTCTGAGAACAATGAACCAATGAGTTTCGTTAGCTCATAGAAGAAGAACCTTTTCGCGAGTGATTAAGTAACAATTGCTAAAAAAAATGGCTGTATTAGTTCATTTTATTAGTTAATATTGCAAAAGAGAAGAGAGAATTCATTTTGTTACTTCAGAATTATCAACGTGAAAATCAGCACAAAAATGAGAATAAATTTGAATTTAAGCTTTTCGATATGATTCACATTGAAATTGCTATTTTTCACAGAACAGACGGTGACTCTGAAAGGGAAAGTCGAAGTAAAAATTTGATTCATTGAATAAAAGTGTGAGAATAGTTCAAAAATGAAAATGTGAATGATCAAACAGCTGTTGGATGTTTTGTCGACGAATGTTGTACGAATTGAAATGTTGAAAAGCTTTCAGAGTAAACAGTTTCAATGCGTCCGTTCTTTTATTACAAAATTTAACTTTTAAATTTAAACATTTCAATTCAAACAAAAAATGAAAAATGACAAAAACTACAAGCCATTGCATTATATTTGATTATCATTCGTTGGATGAACGATTATCTTTTCAGTTATTCCAATACAACAAAAGTGCTGGATTGCTTGACGTACAACTGAAGTGCTGGAATTGTTCGACGTACCACAGAAGTGATGAAATTGTTCGGTGTACAAAGATGAGCCGTTCAAAATTTTGCTCATTTTACAACAACAACAACAACATAACGTGTTTAACTGTTATGAATGAATTTTGGGTTTTCGCCCAAACTTTTCGAATTCAAATTTTTGAACTGATGTATTGATTGTAATGTCATAGATATTCACACTTAGTGGTGAATAAGCATAAGTGTTGCTAGAAAATATTCCATTTTACATTACGGTTTTTTTGCATTATTTTCGAAATCTTATGTATACACAAACACTTCAGTCAAATTCAAATCAACGATTATTCATTTTTGTTGTGACTTTAAATTTTTTCAGATTAAAGCCTTTTCCTCCTCCCTTGTTTTCGCATTTTCATTAAATTGAATTCTTAAGCAACCTAATTTTGAATAGCTTCTTCCTTCTTTCGCTCTCATTATTCCCAGCCAACTCTATTAAGTTTATTTCCGAAGTACGGAGAATAGAGTAGTAAGCATGAATTGTTTAAAGATTTCTGTAATGTGAAAGAAACCATACTCAAAGATTCTATCGCTATAAAAGACTTTATGTTTGAACGATTAGTTACTCTTTTTTTTTCTTGTTTTTTGGGTTTTGGATAATTCTTTCAAAATATTGCGCCTATCAGCGAAGCTTTTGCAGACTAAATCCCGATTATTTGAAGTAATTCTTGCCGAGTAATATTGCATTTATGAATATTATGATGACTTATGATAATGAAGTCGATATATTGGTAGCTAATGTTGACCACAACTGTACCACATTCTGAGCGACACTTTCCTTATCTTTGTTTTAAATATGCTGATCTGATAATCGTTTAAAAATTTATTTGAAAATCCTAAATACCAATTATGAAACTTCCACGAAATCTGTTTTACATAAGTTTAACAAGCAGCAAACCAATCAGCGAACCACACAGTGTTGAAATTACTGCCATGAATCCATATATGCTTCCGGCTAATTCGCGAAGCTCAGCAGATACTTTGCTGGAAAATTAGATAAAGAATGAAACTGTCTTGAACAGAAAAACATTTAGAGGTCATTGTAAGGGAACAGTAATGACAAAATATTAGCTTAAATGGTCAAGCAAATCGAAGCTGATCTTCGTTAAACGTAGACGATTGAAATTAAAAGCAATGATTTCTCCACATCAAGGCAAAATAAAAAATGACCAGTGGAGAAACAATTTAGGCGAAACTGCATCGCTTAGAACTATGGTTAGTAGCTCAAACAAATTATTTAATGCAGCGAAGATTTCAGCAACATCAACGTTCTTCTAGTATACTGCAGTTAATCTAGAATACGAATCGGTTTAACGAAAAGAACTTAATGGTGGTAACAATTCATTTCGCTCTATCTTTAATAAGTGACTCTAGTCAAAAAACTAAGGTTACCAATCAGTAACTTCTCTAAATTAGTTAAAGCTCTTGAAATCGCCTTTCCTTTTCACCTACATTACAATAAAATTTTTCGCTAAGCACTGTCAAGAAAAATGATCGCATGATCAAAAGTCAATCCAGAATGAACAGACTTCAAGCAACTTATCAGAGGTGTTCATGAACAAAATATATAAAAATATATGTTATATATATTTGGCTGGCTTATTCGTATTATTCATATATATATATATATATATATATATAAAGAACGTAGGCAGGATAAAATATAAAATGAAACAAAGAAAAAATGAACTTCGCTTTTCAAGAAAGAAATTTACCTTGTCGCGTTCATAGTTGCTGCTGTAAACAGAAAACCATTTGAAATGGAGAACAGTATCATCGTTGAAATGAATACCTCATCGCTGCGAAATAATGTAACAGAATGATGACGTGGATTAATATTGCAGAAAAAAAGCACTGGAATAGCTAGAAACCGAAGAAATGACAATGTCAGCAAGGTTTTCCCACTCTGAAATTATCAACTACAATAACTGCAGAAAAAAAAAAAACGAGATATCGAGCTTACATCAAAGTGCCTTTTGCAGAAGTAGACAAATATAAGCATCTTCGAAAAAAGATGATAATGTACTGTTTCGTCTCAACTTATCTGTTAATTCTGCTGCTTCTAAAGACAACTTACCAAGCTAACAAAATTCACAATTAAACGACCAAATGTATCACCACAGTTGAATAATAAGAAACACGCAAGAGATGAAAAATAATCTGCAAAAGTACGGTTTCAGTTGGAAATTTTAGTGTAAGGTAAGTGCCCATTATTCTATGATTCCCTCAACGAAACAGCACCTCAATGATGATTTTTTACCATTCCAAATCCGTGTAAAATCTGATTTGATTTCTTTTACCAACCCACGAATATTACAGTTACCCTATTTCGTTCACATTATTGCATATTCATTTTGTTATGATAACTTATTGTTCGAGGGAATTATATTCAGTTTTAGCTGAACCAGTTATTCTGTTAAGTAAGCCGTATCTTGACATTAACTGCAAAGAAATTAACCTATACGAAACTAACATACTTTTCCAGACCAAATTTTTCGCAGTTGTTTGGACTAATGATGATACAGCTGGAAAAGCTGCCATGGTACCGAAAAAAACAATGAAACCAGCCCACCATTCCGTTTTGGTCTGAAATAAATAATGTTATTTCATTCAGCATAATATTATTTCATTCATTTTATTCAGTTTCATTCAGTATATAATTTCCGATAAGCAGAGCAAAGTGCATAAAGCTATCGCTGTTCAATGAAAAAAGGTAGTGATAGCGATTTATGAATGTCAAATCATTTTTTAGGAAAAGTGAGATTGTATTCCTATATTTGGAAGCATCCCTTTAATATGAATGGGTAGCACCAAACGAACAAAAAGATGAGCCACTCAAAATTTCTTTCACTTTTTTTTATTGCAAAGCAAATAATCTTAGAGACTTGCTTTTTCCCATATTTCTTTTGCATCATTCCACAATAAATGAGTTTCCGTCGAACGAAAATGAAGAGGAGTTTCATCTGACTCGAAAGTGTTGTCAACACTACCTAAAAACATAAGATTTAGTGTTCACATTAAACTGAGCAGCATTAACTTGTTCTTAACACTATTACCATATAGGATATCAAATTATCACTTTGAATTCATTTTATCTTTATCCATACTAATGGGTAAGGTAATTAACGAAAGACCGCCAATAAAGACGTACTATCTTTAAAAAGAAAACCTCTAATTAAATATGAAGTGAAATTTTGGAAAGTAAGAAAAAAATCCATGAAGACCTTCATCAGACAATCGGTTAATCCTGTTATATAATTCGCTTTCTTTCGACCGAATTAGTAATTCGTAAAGAAAAACACTCAAAATAGTCCAAATGAATGCAATTGCAAAGAATAAACGACCGTTCGCAAGAGCATTAGCTGCTAAAGTCTGGCAAAGAATGCTCAACAACGAACTCAAGATCCCAGCTACCGACTGACCAATCATCACTGCTTGTACCTAAGATAAAAACACAGAACACTCGAAAACGCATAATCAAACGTAAACTGAAGTGTCCAAACACTCCAAAACTTCTACTAATGAAGAAAAATAAAAAACTGAGTTTCAAAATGTTGAGAACATGAGGAGAAAAAAATTTTAGAAATTATCAGAATATATTCCTAAATTTCAAAAAAAGAAGGAAAAATTACATTTTCGGATGGAAATTTTGCTGAGAATCCCAAAAGACCGCAAGCAATCAAACCAATAGAACCAAAACTGGCTAATGAAGCGAGCAGCATCGAAATACAGAAAAAAGCTAGCTGGACTATAAATAATATTGGCACGATTATATTGATTACATATTAACATGATATAATAGATAATAAAAAAACGGGATAATAAAAGCATACATGCATCAGTGTCGATATATGTCAATAAAATTGTAGGAATAAGTGCCAACAGTACAACCGCATGACCTGCTCGAATTCGTAATGAATGTCCCAGTCTGAAAAGAAATTTTCGGAAAATTTTGACGGACGATAAGAACCTATTTTGTTGAAATTGAATATTTTATCACAAGTACATATAATTTAATTTTTTTGGTCTTCAAACAAATCAAAGTAGCAACATACTAGCAAGCTAAGCTCAGGCAATCTGGTCGAGAAAGCCTAAATAACAGCTACACCTAACACGTCAGTTAAAGCCGTCTACATATCTGTTGTTCGAAGATCATTAAGCAATTATAGTCATATGTCTTTTAGTGCAACTAATACTCCCCATCCAGCGATTTCAGCAGTTATTAATACCAAAATAAAATTTGACACAAGTAAAATGGAAAAATCTGAGTTATCATTAAAAATCATACCGCCCTGTTGTCAAAAAATTTATTCCCGAACCAAGAGAGCATGAAACACCGCCTGCAAGCGTAACCCAACCCTCGTATGAACGCTGTAATTCCGTCCCATCATCTTTTCCTTCAATTGAAGTTATATTCTCGGTAACATTCCGCAGCTTGTAGTGGTAATACTGAAAAAGATTAGTTTTTTCTTTAAAAAAAAAGAGAAAAAGAAGCAGCACAAGCATTATACTTTGGGAAGATAATTTACAATCTTAACCGCTCATTAAACTCGCTGCACGGACAAATGATGTTGTCCCATTTTGCTTGTTGATCCAGGAACTTTCCTTGATCTCATCAGTAATTTCTTAATTCATATCATTTCATTCGTTTGCAATTGTAACAATAACATACTTCTTGAGCATTTATAAACAAATTCCACGGTAATACACTTGTCGCAGAAATAAATATGAATGCGGCAAATATGAGCACTCGGTGTGTATCCATTTAATTCATACGGTGTTAATTTACAAAGCTCCTGAGTTCCTTCAAAATGTCGGAGGAAGTCGCAATTTCTTCTTCCATTGTATTTGTACAGATATAAATGTTGCTAATGCATAGAGTCCTGAAAACAACGACTTCATGCAATCTACTTTGAAAGGCTTTAGGTAGAAACACTGCCACAAATCAGATCCAAATAAAAGTCTAATTAAAAATTCAAAGCGCTCTTGGAATTTTTTCACGAAGCAAAAAAAATAATTTGAATTTAAATAGCAAACTAAAAAGTAACACATACTTCAATTATGAAGTCCATGAATATTAGACTGAAAGTAAAAATAAAAAGTTACAGTCTCATGTCAGACATGTGAGCTTGGAACACAACATCAGTCCAAACTTAAACCCTACACAATAAAGAAAAATAACAATTCATATGTAAGCAAAGTACCACAATAAAATTTAAAGCAGGAACACTACAGAACCTTGTTTCATATAAAATTTAGCTAAACGAAAAATTTTCAGGCAGAAAATTCAACACAAATCAGATTTAAATGAAAGTCACGGAAAAAACTGTTTAAAAAAACGACATAAATTTTGGTAATTTTCTTAATTTTCACGCTACCCGTATCCAACGAACAACAGCGACACCTAAGAAGTTTACCTTGAACCTCAACTTAACCTCATACCTCCGAATTAAAGAACTAAAAACGAAAGCAGAGAATTGGAAGCCTTAATTAACGCTAAACTGAATATGCTCAGTTTATGAAAACCTTGATCCCACTGCGAAGATTGAATCCCCTAAAGCTCGTTGGATACGGGTAGCGTGAAAATTAAAGCTCGAGAAATTGTCGGTGTGGAATATGCTATGTAGTGAAATACAAGTTGTATAAATTTCTTCATTTCTATCTATTATTTTATTTTATCGTCCAACTTACAACACCGGTCGCTGGTGATTTTAATTTGCTGTTAATTAATTATAATATAAAATGGATTTAATTAATGTGTTGATCTAATATCATCCTAAAATCCATTGATTTGATCATATCATTGGTTGAAAGAAATGAGGTAGAAAAAAAGTTCAAATTACACAACTTTTAACCTCAATTTTTCTAATAAATTGCTATGAGAAATTCAGTTAACACTTGAATATCTTAATACAGTATTTTACTGTATAAAAAAAAATCATTTCAATAGAATGTAACTGATTATTCTCTAATATTTTGCAACTTCAATATTTCATTATGCAATTTAATTTTTTAAATAATTTAACTTTCTAGTGAAATCATTTAGTTTTTTAAAAATTTGAACCATTTTTGCAACAACAAAACCAAAAAAAAATAATTTTCATTCAACAGAAAATAGTTTTTTAATGATAGTGCTGGAAGTAGAACGGTAGATACTTTAAAATTTTACATTTAACTTTCACACTTTCTTATTAATGTGCTTTATTTATATGTTTGACCTTTTTTTAAATGATTGAAAATTCAAAATTTATACTAAATGAAGCGTTAAGTGTTAAGAAATTAAGGGAGAGAGTGGAGGAATAAGAAGGGAAAGTGGGTTGATGTGAACTTTCAGCATAAGTCTTCTGCGTTCTTCGTGGTGCAATCAAATGGTAGTAGTAGGCTGATGCATTGTCGGTAAGGTATATCATTTGTTGAGTAATTCTCAACCTGTTACGTAAGCATCGATTGGGTCAACCGTAAGCTTTTTGATGACACAAAAGGTCGCTACCGTTCACATCCCTCTTTTTCCATTATATCCGTTTCGCTTCATAGCTATCAATTCAAATTCATTGACTCGTCGTCCTTGTAGTATGCAATAGCGGCACTTCTCACTACCTTTCTTCCCTTATCACTTACTCTATGCGTGCATTTAACTTTTTCAAAAATTATATTTAAATTTTATTTGAATTCATTTTGCAAGAAAGAGTTTTTTTCTGGCAAAATTTACAATAAATTTTTACACAATTAAAATTAATGAAATAATAAATTTACTATTTTGTTGTAAATTATGATATTTTACTATGTGTTTAATTATCGAAAAATTTTGCGCAACATTTTTTTTTAATTTTATCAATTATTATTGATTAAAATGAATAAGAAGTAAAGAAGAAAATCATTTGTTCCTATTGTTTTCTTCAACTTTTTTCAAATTTTAACCATATTTCATATTTCTTTTTCAAATTAATCATTAACTGCAAATGTTAAGAAACAGTTACATAATTAAATTAAATAATTATTGTTTGTTTTTACTTTTTTTTAATTTAAATTTTAGAAAATACAACTTTGTAGTGATATGTTGAATTCGTCTAGCAGTTTGCATTCATCATGTGACATTTCGAATTTCAGGCCAGTAAAAGATTCATTTTCGAATTTCCTAGTTTATTTCAACTTTAACAAACACGTAGTCTTTTGTTCGAAGTTTGAGAAAATTAAACGTTTGAGAAAATTAAGAATTTCTTTCTTATTTTCTTATTTCTCATAAATAATTTAAATTTAAATTTAAATTTTGAATGCTTCTCATATGCTTTTTTTTTGTCCAACAGCATTTTCAATTTTTATTTGTTAAAAATAAAATACAAACTTTAATTGAAGGAAGAAATATTTGCAAGTATTAGAGAATTCAGAATATTTCACGAAGAAAAATGAAATGAAATCGATGAGTGCTTTACCGACTTCTATACTTCTTAAGCTCAACGATTCTAATTCTTTGTACAGTAGAATTTTTTATAAATTTTGAGATTTAAAAATAATAATTTTATTATTTTTGAAAATGATAATAACTATTAATTGTTTCAGTGATGCAGCAATCTGCAACAATGAGAGCGAAGAAAAAACAATTGATTTTATAGCGGTAATTTTATCAATAAAAAATTACAGTATTTTTTTTTAATACTTTATATCACTTATTTTACACAACCTAAATCGAAGTAAAATAAGCAGCAGAAAACTTGTCATTGAGAATTTCTTGTTTTTAATTTTTTTTCTCAATTTAAATTTAGCTCCGATCAGTACAAATTTTATAGAAAAAAAAGAATGATAAACGGTGAATCATTTCCCAAAAATTGATTTCATCCACTGTTATCATAGAGTGAGAAGAAAAAACGTTTAATCTATGAATTTTAATGCAAAATTCACGCACATCAAAAAAGGACGATAATTTAACTAAATAGTATGAAATATTAAACACTTAACCTTCCAGGTTGTCATCGCTTTTACATAACTCTTATTTGATTTGATGAAATTATTGTTGCTTATTTATTATTTGATTTATTATTTGAAATTTATTATTTGATTTGATGAAATTATAAATAAAATTATTATTTATGAAATTATTATTGCAAATTTTTCCTCTCAACTAGTTTGCAAGTATTGAAAAATGTTTTGTAAGTTAGATATTCGAATAAATTACATAGGTACATTAATCACGTAGGTACGTTACTTACATAGCATATGTAGTTGGATACATTTTATAATTGTTACCAACTATATGCAACTTTTAAATTAATAAAAATTCAATTTTCATTAATTCTAAGTGTTTGTTGTAGTTTGAAAGGAAAAAATTACGACGAATTCGTAACAATAATGCTGCGCGAAGATCACGTCAAGCACGTCGTACAAAAGAAGCGCAAAATCGTACTCGTATGGCTCATCTTGAAGAGGAAAATGATGCATTACGAATGCAAATTAATGTGTTAAAGAAAGAATTGGAATACGTGCATTTAGTGATTTTAGCAACAAATTTTACGTGGAACTATTACTGCAAAATTAATTTTAGGTAATAATTGCTATGACGTGCATTTATCAATTGTTATTCTTACAGTTAAAATATAACTTAACAAAGGAAATAGTTAAGTTTAGATTATAAAAATTTGAAATAAAACGAAATCGAAAATTATTTCGAATAAATTGTTTAATAGAAAAATCAGTTGAATTTGTTAAAGTAAACAAGATATGATGCAATAATTGAAATAACTAATCAAATTTTGAAATGTCAATTGAATTAATTGTATTTAATAATTCAATTTTTCAACTCCTCTCTTCCAATCTCAACTAAATGAAGTATAGGATGATTACATAGCTTACCTCTTCCTCTCACATTCCCTGTTAGATAAGATTTGCTGTTAATAATTTAAAATGAAAATGTGAAATCCAATTTTGAATTTTAGTTACTTTCAAAAGATTGTTTGTTCCAAATACAACAACACAAAGAATAATTGAAAAAAAGCAAAATTCATTTCTCTTTTTGACTTCTTTTTATTTTAAAGAATTAAGCGTTCTTGGAAATTTATTTCAGTTAGTATGTGATATTTACAACTAATTGACTGCTAATTTATATTTAAAGCCTTTCAATTAAAATTTTAGTTATTAAGTAATTCATTAGCGTTGCAAACGTCTCTGATATGTATGCATAAAAAAATGATTTGAGTTGAATTAATTTATTATTCATTTTGCTTTTGTAATGATTCTGCTGTTTGAATAATCGTGCTGTTACGTATGAAAATTTCGATCATTCTGAATATTTCCACGTTACATATCACGTTTATCGATTAATGAAAAGTGGAAATTGTTTAAAATTGCAGTAAATTTAAATTGAATAGATTAGTCGACTAATTTGTTCGTTTAATTTAAAAATTTATAAAATATTTAAACCAATTGTTCATACACCTAAAGTTTTTGTTATTTTAAACTTTGTTTTCATATTTTATCAATTATCATCCCTATCATATTTCGTACGAAATGATTAGTTTATTTCACATTTCACATTTAAATCAAATCGACCAACCATCCAAATTTATGTATGATAATTTGAAAGGTTGATCAATCGATCACGCTATAAATAACTTCACTCATAATGACGAGAGATCCCAGTGACCCGTTGTATCACTGCTATTGCGCCGGTAGCACTGCTGGTGACCTGTACCTCTTTCCTACGTTGCGTCGGTTGTCGAATGTCATGGCGCTTTCTTGTCAGCGAATTTGTTGCGTAATATCACAATACCAAATATCGACGCTCATACACACACACACACACACACACACACACACACACACACGCATACAGACCGTTGCATAACCTATTTCTCGGAAGTATATTCTTCAAAAAAAAAGGAAGGAAAGAAAAAATTAAAAATTTCGTGGCATTAAAGAATCAATCAGTAAAAAGAAAACAAAATGAGCATCAACTAATCTTTTATCGGTTAATTAGAAACGATAATAAAATATTCAAAATAAATGAAACATACAACAATTAAATAAATCAAACTTGAGTTTGAATTTTAAATAAAATTTAAATGAATTGAACTGATTTAATAAGATTTTTAGTTAGTGTAACTGCTTTCACAGCGATGCTTCACTTACAGTTTATCATAATGTACTACTATTTTTAAAAAAGTTAACTTTGCCAGAACACACCAAAATGTCTGTAAGAGTTCCTTAAGAAACTTTTCTTAAATGTTCTCAGAGAAGCTCATATTATGACTAACACGCGAGCAGTGATACCTTAAATTACTTGTTATGAAAAGTTATAAAAGATTTCTTTTTCATATATTTTCCATTATTTTGCGCTCTTTTGTATATTTCGATTTCTCATTGATCTCTTCTATAAACATTCTATTTCTCCCAGCTTCTCAAGATGTGAGCACCGGTCTTTATTATTTGCCATATTCATATAGCCATACCTCAATTTATTAGGTCAAAAGCGCTTCTCACGGATATCAACAGTTCCTCTTCCAAAGCGATCAGTCCTCCAACAGCGGTTATACCACAATTCATCATTATCGCTGTAATTATTATGGTTGTTCACGTAAAATTTCGTTATTACGTAAAATTTCGTTTTTATTCAAAAAAAGCTGATTCTCTCATCCAATAAATTCTCTGTGCAACGAACGCATATTCTTCTGCTTTCATTGTCACAATTAGTCCAACGATATCCCACGACCTATTAACTTCACACTTTCTGATAATTATTCGCCTATTTCTGCACGTTATCACGGACCCGGTATTACCGATCGCGACCGAGAATGCCTGATAAATTGCTTGTTTTGTTGTCCCGCTGTATAGCAGGACGTTCCAAAATTTTTCTTCAAGCCACAGCAGCCGAAACTCTGGGCCGAAACACTCAATTACCTCAAACTTGGGTAATTAAACCGTCGTATACAACGCCAACATGCCGATAT
>JABVXW010000272.1:23044-73479 GCA_013365375.1 Litomosoides brasiliensis | reverse complement strand
ATTATTATTATTATTATTATTATTATTATTATTATTATTATTTATTATTATTATTATTATTATTATTATTATTATTATTATTATTATTATTATTATTATTAATTATTATTATTATCAATTATTGTTATTATTATTAGTTGTTACTGTCATTAATAATAATTATTACTACTATTATTAATTATTGTTGCTTTTATTATTATTTATTTATCACTATTAATCATTATTGCTATTATTGTAGTTGCTATTATTACTAATCTTATTATTAATTATTATTATTTATTATTCTATTCATTTATTTATTACTTGAAATTTAATTATTATAAGTTGAAATTTTTTTATGCAAATTATTTTATCATGGAAAGGAGCATTTCGAAATATTTTCGATAGCTATGAATAATTTATGCATGCGTCATACCTTTCTTATCATTTTTGAAAATTCATTTTCAGCTCTTATAAGAATCACCGATATAAATATTTGTTATATGTACGTATTGCAAACGTTAGAAGATCATTGTTCTAATCCAGTTTTTCCCTCTTAACTTTCATTTCTTTCTTTTAGTATTTAAATTAATTTAAATAAATTTTCAATAAATTTATTGAAATGTTTTCAATCAATGAGCAAACAACAATTAATGTAAGGGAAAAAAAGTTAAAAATTGTTGAAAATTTTAGCAAATTATACAATTTTTAATTACAAAAAACAATAATTCATAATTTGATAATTATTTAAATTTCCAAAATTGTTTCTGTTATTTTAGGATGCCAAAATTTTTTTTTATTTTGCTATCTAAAAGTTTTTTTTTTGCAATTTTACATTTACTAATATTTTTCTAAAATGGTTGAAGCTTGGATTAACAACAGAAAAAAAAATGAATTTTTCTGCACAAATATTTTTCTAAAGCATTTTTTTTTCATTTTGTTCTTCAGAAATGAGATGGTAGCAAAAAAAAAATGAAAAAATTTCATATATTTTTGAAGTTTTGCTTTTACTTTTTCTTTTTTCCAATTTCATATTTTTCTTTTTTAGAATTGGTGAAAAGTTTAGTTTTGGCTATTTATGAATGAAATACAAATTCATTGATTTGTCAGATTCAATAAAATTTCTAAGACATTTAGATGGGTTTTTTTAGAAATAAATAAATTTTTGAACTTCAAACTTTCAGCAAATATGAAATTGCCATATATGCAATTTCACCAATTTTACCAATTTTCAAATTTTGTTTAGGATTTTTTCTTTTGCTTTCATTATCTTTCTATAGGATATGACTGTGCAATTAATACAATTCATTAATTAATTTAAACAAAAATTAATTAAACAAACAAATTGTTGCGAAGCCAAAATTGGTGAAATTGATAATCTGCAAGCATTGCATGTCGTACATTTGTAAGTAAGAAAAAAAATTATGAATCCTTTGCTTGAAGAAAAAGCGAATTTTTTCTTTTTTTCTTACAAAAGTTTAATAAATTTTATTAAATTACAGGAAACTGAGGGGAAACAAATTTACAGATTTATCTTGCAAGAAAATGAAAAAATTAAAAACTAAATGAATGACTGAATTAATTGTTATTTTGGAAACGAATTAGCAAAATTCTTAATTTAATTAGCTCTCCACAGTTTGATAATCATATCATTGAATTGTTTTACAAAAATTGATGACTGAAAAAAAATTGTTTATAAATAAAAAAAACATTTTTTTTCTCGTAAAATTACAACAACAAGTGATGAGCCATCGATCGCACACGAATTACGTATTTTTTTTTCTCTGCTAATTTAAATTAAAAATTTATTATCATAATCGTAATTAATCAATTCAAATTCACTATGCTTTTATGCCTCCTCTCTTTCACTCTCCTCCTTGTACGATATTAATTAAATATGCTAACCTTTAACCCTTTTACAGTATACCTAACATTTTTAATAAATTTTTCTAAAGAAATAATAATCATCATCTTTCATCTTTTCCCATAAAATGTTTGCATTGAAATTGAATACGTTACATTTCCGATTGTATTAATTGGCATTTCATTTTCATTTATCGTCAAAATTAAAAATAAAAATGCATTAAAGTAAATATTACCTTAGCATTTCATTCATTCATACCTTACATTTGTTATTTATTAAATTTGACTTTTAATGGAAAATTTCCAAGGAATGTGGGGAAAATACAAAGTTATGATTTTAATGGAAAATTATTATTCCTTGTCCAGAAGTTAGAATGAGATGAGTGTGTTTGAGGAAGAAAAAAAAAAGAAAAGGATTTTGATTTTCAATTTGTTTTGTTTATTTGTAATTATTCAATTGTTCACCAAAAATTAATTTTCACTTTTCCTAATTTCTTACATTCTAAAACATTTCACATCTCAAACATGTAAGTTTCATTTTTTGGCATTTTATGAGTCAAAGAAAAAGTGCAAAATATTAGATCAAACAAAAAAGAGAAGTCGATGAAAAAAAATAATAAATTCCGAAAAAAAAAATTTTTTTTTAGAATTTATTATTCTTTTTTTGTCAATTGCATTCATAACATTTATCATATTATTTATATTTATGAAAATGAGAAAAGAAATGGGAATAATTTTGCTATACAAATTTTGCTAAACAAAATGATAACTTATTGCTGATTGATTTAAAATTACCAGAATTAATTTCCTAATTTAATTTAAAATTTAAATTTAAATTCACGGATTTAATAATTTTATGAATTTGTACATATGTTTTTTGATTTTCTAAAAATTTAGTGAATTTAAAAGAGAGAGAAATGTCAATTATTGCACTTTGCAGGATAATTACATACATACATACACACACACACACACACACACACACACACACACACACACACACACACACACGAGACTTTTTTAGGTATTTTTATTTTTTAAATTATAAAAATTCATTTCTGATAGCGCCCAAATAACGATTTTCGACGACAAGCATTCCTCTCTTCTTGCCCAAAAAAAGCCCTATGACATTTTTGGGTGATAAGATGATAATGATAAGCTTTTGAAGGTTTAATATAATTTAGTGAAATTAATTTTGTTTTGTACATTTCTCTGATTTCTACCTGAATTGACTTTTCATATATTTATAAGTATGAAAAGAATTGAAATATATTTTAATTAAAATAAATGAATTAATCAACCGTATTAATTTTATTATAACTAACCTTTACCGTATATACAACCTTCCCCCCCCCCTCCTCCTTCTCTTTCCACTTAAAAGACCCCGCTCTCTTTTCACCCAAAAAATCCCTATAATATTTTTGAGTGATAAGATGATAAAAGGCTTTTGAAGGTTTAATATAATTTAGTAAAATTAAATTTGCTCCATACATTTTTCTCATTTCTATTTAAAGTTTTGCTACTGATATTTTAGGATGATTTTAAAAAAGTATAAAAATGACAAGAAATTTTGCTTCGAAGCTATTCATTGATGTTATTAGCTTGATAGAATGGCAGCATTACATTTATCATACCTTATCTATTAATCTAAAGGTAAGCCTTCATTAAAAAAAAGGAAGAGAACTAGAAATCTTCTAAACATTGAGAAAACATCTCAAAAAATTAACTTATAAAAATTGGTCACACTTTATGAAGCCGTTGTTGCTTAATTTTAGGTTAGATATAGTAATGATTAGTTATGACAAAGTTATTAATTTAATATGATTGATTAATTTACTTAATTTTGATTTTAATTAAAATATATTTCAATACATTTGCGAAGTTTCATTGACCATCAAAGGCTTTTGTTTTTTTTTTCGAAAGACAGCCAAGGCCATTCAGAGATTCCCTTCCACCGTCATAATTTTAAAAATGGCAAATTTATTACGAATTTTTTCGCTTCGATTCGTTTTTTTTTTCTTTCTCAGCTATTTCGAATAAATGAATGAGTGCATTATTACTTAAGTTAGATGGATAGGTAAACAGACTGATTACCATTTAAATTAAATAGATAGATGAAAATAGGTGGGTAAGCTAGTTAGATAAGTAAGCAGACAGATGGACAAATAAGTATAGAAAGACAGGAGAGGTGAAGAGAAATAGACGAAAAAAATTTGAAAGAATGAAAATGAAATAAAATAAAACAATTATTATCAGTCGGTGACATAGCAAATTTAGAGAACAAGAAGTCGCAGAAAAAAAAAAGCGTCAAGAAAATTCAAAGAATAAAATTTGATGTTTAACTTTAGAGCAAGTAGTATTGGTGCTTTAGCTTATCAATTTGATGGAACTACGATAATTGATAATTACTTGCAAGCGGAAAAGGACGAGAGAGAGAGAGGGGAAGAGAAGATAAGAGTTCAACTCTTCCAATATTTAAATTATCTTCTTAGCAGTTACTCAATTTTACTGCATTACCACTTTTCATCGCTACTACAATTATCATTTTTTAATTGCACCAATTATATCAGTTAATCTATTCATTCGTATGCCGCCGAAATTTTCTTTTTCTCTTAAAATTAATAAACGATTTAGGAAGGCGGTAATTAATAAATTAATTTTTTTCAAAATCACATATTTCCTTCCATCGCATATAAAAATATTCATCAAAATTATTCCTGCAAATTGTTTAGTACCACATATTTACAGTTACATTTAACGTTTAACTAAAAAATTTCAAAATTTTAAAAAGAAAATTAATTTATTAATTACTGGTAAAGTTAAAGTTAAAAAAACAGGTAAGTTAAAAAAAATTGCTCGTATTGATTTCTATATGATTGGGCTTAAGATCATTCATTTATCTTTTCATTTCAAATAACAACACTGTTCACTCATTAATTAACACTTACCTGTTTGCGTGAAAAGTAAGAAGAAAGATTTAAATGAGAAAAAGCAAAAAAACAAAATGGCAAGCAGTGCTGTTGGATTTTTTTTTTTGAATTTGTCATTTTTCATTACGTTTGCAGCTCCTTCAGCCGCCTTGTTTACTTCTTACTTACTTTCAAATTTAATTTGAAATATTTGAGAAAAAAAAAATTTTTCAATTTCAAATACGCAATTGTATAAATTAGTTGATTGAACTGCCATCCAACGATTGCATTTTTTTCATTTCAGTAAAGAAGTGATTTTTCATTTGCCATTTTTTTTCCATTCAGCAAAACAATTCAGTGATTTTACTGCAATTTTTTCTTCTTTGCGTGTGAAAAATTTACGAACAAATTTAACCTTTAACCCCAATGAATAATGTGTTCATAATGACAGAAAAACATATCGTCTGAGACACTTTTTTTCTGTAAATTTTTAAATTGTATTTTATTACTTTTAAGAATAATATTATTTGCCTTACTGTTATTATTGCTATTATTATTTCTTACTTATTACTTATTGTTTATTTTTTGTTATTCATTTCTTATTTATTATTTATCATTTCACACTTATTATTTATTGTTGGAAATCAAATTCATAGAACAGGTAAATGCTGTTATCTTTTTCGATCATTTAGGTAAAGTCAAAACTTCTGACTTTCAAAAAAGTGTTAATGACAGTCGTTAATGATTTTACTACTTGTTACGCTCATTATCATGCCGATCACTATCACTTGCTTATCATAATTATCAGATTGACTTTAACTGTTATCATAATTTGATACTGTTTGTTTTTGTCGTTTATTTGAATTTTGACAAAATTTGTTTAATTATTCTCATAAATCTGTTGCTTTTCTTTGATATTCCAACTTTTGTTTTCAAATTTTTGTTTTTTTTTAAAAATATTTTTTCGAATTGTAACTTTTTCTATTCATTGAATTCATATTTAATGAAATTTAAAAAGTTAATACAATTAGAAAGGTAATATTCCCTCACGCTTCTCGTTCCCCTTCTCCTCTCGCCTAATATATTTAATCAAATGTACAATTCATTATCAGATAGATCTGATAATGATTTGTTAAATCATTAAATGATTTTAAATTACCTTTAAATCTGTGTAACCTTCCGATCGTTTTTTTTTACGTTTACCTAAATGTATTTTTATATATGAAGGAGAGTCCTGCCATTTAATACATTCAGAAATAGCTCTGATCAGTCTCACCTGTTCTTAAATAAACAAATTTTGTTTTTTTTTTTTGAAATTTCAAGATGGCTTTACTGAATCGTAGCTAATCAATGCACAGTACAATTGAACAGATTGATTCGTCGAATGTTAAAAAAAAAGTGACGAAAATTATTTTTAACATTTGTACATTCTAATTTACCAATCTTTTAAACAAAAAAAAAAAAATTTGCATAAACTATTTACTTAAATGGTTTTAGTGTGTCATTTTTTACCTGTTCTATTTCAATATTATTGTCTTGTAATTTTCATCAACAATTTTAAATTTAATAAACGATTTTTCTTTTACATTCTGTACAATTTCCGCTTTAATTTTATGGTGGTGAAATGAACTTTTGAACATTTTCTCCTCTCACCTATTTTATTTCATCTGTTTCATTTACATTGAAATGTTTTTTTTTTCTTTTGATAGTTTCTTTACCTTTCTCTATTTGATAGTTTCTTTACCTTTCTCTATTCATTTTAAAGTGTTGCTGAAGTTGTGATGAGAAGACGTCATTAGTTTTACCTACTACTTCTTAACGTTTTTTTCTCTTTTGTTTGTATAGATTTTACCCAGGAAATTAAAATCTATAAAGAATGAAAAGAAATGATTATCATGATCTTTTGTAGTAAAAAGGTAATTGATGTACTTTATCAGCAGATGATAAGGGATAAGTGATAAATTAGAAGCTATTACCTTCTTTAATGATATAGTTATGAAAATTTTTTTATTTTTATTTTTTTGCATTCACATTGTTTACAATTTTCGTTTTTCCCTTTCTTCGCACTTCTTTTATACCTTTGATACTTTGATTATGTTTGGAGTAAATTTCATTAGGTTTTTTTTTTTGGTTTTAGTCTATCGTTGACAACGATCCTTTAGTTTTTAATAAATTATCGAATTCCTTTTTAGTACAGTTAAATTTTTAATTGAAATATAATATGAATATTTACGATTACTCAAATAAAACAAAATACCTTCCTAAAATGATAGGTGCAGTTGGGTGCTAAACATTTTCATTCCACCTCTTTTTGCCCACATAATTTTAAACTTAAATCAATTTAGGACATTCAGGCATTTTATCTGATATTTCATCCCTTGAGACATATGATATATTAAAATTAATGTAGTAAAATTCAACTAAATTTAAAAATTCACTCGTCAAATTTTGCGTCATCTCACCCCTTCTATTTTCATGTTCTCTTTAGTTCAACTATATCTTTGCTAGCATTTGCTATAAATTTGTCAAATTACTTGTACTAAAAAAAAAAATTAATAAAAAAAACACACAACGACAGTGTACGATCGATCAATCAAAATGGAAATGGAAATGGAAAAAAAAGTTTAGTTTGACATTTTGAAAATAAAAAATTAAAAATAATCAAAATTTCAATGCTATTCATTAAGACTAAAATTTAATAATTTTGAACGAAAAAAAAAGAAGCGCTCAAAAAGGTATTTTATCATAAAAACAAAAAATTCAATCAAAGGACTTTTTTTTAGTTTTACCATAAACTTCTCAAATTTAATTTTTTTAAAGAAAGCAAAAAAAAAACAATCATTCAGATGGAAATAGCATTCAAATGGATTTGAGGTAAAAATGCTGTTCATTAAATTTCACTAAATTCAAACTTCTTTCTTTCCTTCCCTCTCTCTCTCTCCATCTTTATCTCTTTTTTAACCAAATTAATGGTTTTTTTTTCTTTTTCCCTTTCCTCCTCTTCAAATGCAATGCTACAACAATTAAAACTGTATCTGTTTTTAAAATATAAAATTTAATTGTTGTTTCTTTTTACGTCAAAATTTTTTTTTACATTAAAAAAAAATTGTTATACATTTTTAACGTTTCGACTAGCCATAAATTGTTCCAAAAACAAGTTCATATCATTTTTATTTGCTAACTAAAGTTTAATTTGCCAATTATTGTTACAGGGCAAAATTGTGTACGTACGTACGTGTCTGTGTGTATGTACATATTGGGTGAGACAAAAATAATTCTTTTCATTTCCTTAATAATCTCTATCAGTGAATTATAATTTGAAATACATACATTTATAAATAAAATGAATTTTTTGTCAATTTCATTTATTCAAACTGACAAATTTAAATACTTTTAAACGTATTACATAAGTGTATTATATTAATTAATCAAAACGAAAAAAAAATTGTCGATTAATTCAAATTATCGCATAAAATTGACTTTGCTTTTTGATAGCTAAAAAAAAAATGGAGAAATTACAAACAATATTTCCTATAATAAAAATAGAAATTTACTAGAAATATACCTCTTTTTTTTTATACAAATTTGAACGTTTCGATTTAAAAAAATAAAAAAAGAAAAGAAAGAGAGTTTTGTTTTTTTTTCGCTTTTTTTTCATTTCCGTTTTTTTTACTAACAATTTATCGTTCTTATTTTAACACTTTCTTCCATTCAATTTGATAACAAGAACTTTTCATTTGAATGAACCGGTCGATCCGTTTTTTTTTTGTTGTTGTTGTTGTTTTGAGATTTTAGAAATTTCAATTTTGTTAAAACGAAAATGCAATAAAAAAATTGCTAATGAAAAACTTCAGTGTTAAATAACTAATGCGTAAGACATTCCGCTGAGTATCATTTCCTACGTATTTAAAAATTTTCTCACAAAATACATCGATATTTTATTGTTAAAAAAAAGTGGAAATTTCAGAGTGCCAAAAAAAAGAGGAGAAAAAAAAAGTAAAATTATTAACAATACGGGAAATATTCGTTTCATTTTTACTTCCGTTCTATTATCTCTTTTTTTTTTAAAAAAAAAGAAATATATAACAAATTTGGACTTTTAAAATTGCACTTGCAATATTTCACGAGTTATTTAATCCAGGATTACCTGTCATTAAATTTGAAATGTAAACATGAAGTAATTATGTGGACGAATTTTTATTGTCAAAGTGAATAAATAAAGTAAATAAGCAATAAATTTTATTCTTCAAAACTACAAATTTTTTTTTTTTTGAATCAGTTTAAATTGAAAAATTTTGTTATCCAGATAGAATCTTGGAGAAGTCGGTCACTTTTTTTTTTCATCATGACGATTATTCATAAATGCAAAAACAGGTCGTTATGAATTTCCTTTCCACAAATGACAGCAAATAGAGGAAAGAGAGAGAGAGAGAGAGGGAGGGAGGGAGAGGAAAGGAAAGATAAAGCGTGACTTGCTAAATTTCCCGATTAATTCAACATTTTGTGAATTGGCACAAAAAGTTGAAGTATACATCGATCAAGATGTGCTAATTATTAAAATTAAATTAGATAAGTCAGATTATTTAATTTGATTTATATAATTTACGTTTAATAAAAAAAAAATTGGGTTATTTTTCAAAAATACCCTCTTAATTAAAGTTTAATTAAAGTATTTTAATTTAGTAAAAACTAGACTTGACAAAACTTTTAATTAGTTTTTCCTTCGTATTTAAGAATTTTAAGGGATAAATGTACGAAATAAAATTTCTAAATTTTGGCACATTATATGGTATGAAAAATAAAAAGACATGAATTGGTCGTGGTATTTTTTTACCTATCAAAATATATTAAGTAACCGATATATCATCTATCTATGCTCAAATACATACCTGAGTTTACCTGTGCAATAACTAGTATTGAATTTATAATAATACATTTGCACAGATATCATTGTTGCTAATGTTAGAATAGAGCAGTGTAGATTATTTAATTAATATTAGCTAATTTTAAATCAAAAAAATCTTTTTAAAATTTAAAAATAACTAAAATTGTTTTTTTCTTCTTTCTTCGTTCCTTGAAAAATACCTTTCTGCGTGTATCATTAAAAATTCCTGTCTTTGCTATTAATCAACCGGTCTATTAAAATTTAGGAGAAAAAGAAAAAACACTGTATTCCACGTAGCTGCACTGAAAGTATTTTCATTTTTCACTTTTGATTTTTATACTTTTCTCTGATTTAAGAAGGAATGCTAATTCTTTTTGTTTTTTTTATTTCGTTTCTTCCAAATTTAAGCTAATGTTGTAGCGATGAAAAGGTGAATGATAGGAAATTTCATTACACATTCATAAGGTATATTTTTGGTGCAATAGAAAATATTAAACTTTTATGAATTTTGCACTAAAAAGAATTTAAATTGAAAGCACAAAATGATAGATGCACATATTGATTGATGATCATTTTGATTTTTATCATAGCAAATTTGAATAACGATATCATCAGGAATGATATTTCTTACAACTTCATTTGATAAAGCCGATTATCAATTAAAAATATTAAATGGAAAAGTAATCGAAGGAATAATAATTTTTGATCTTTATGAATGTCTAAGTTCAATTTTGGAGAAAGTGTTAATTTTAGCAAATAATTTTAAAATAATTTAATTATTAATTTCGATGAATAATTTCATTTAGTGAATGCTATGCACTACGAATAAAATTATCGATCAATCAATTGATCAATTTATTGATTGATTGGCTGGTTGATTAATTGATTGTAATGTAAATGATAGATATTTGAATATTTTATAATTCGATAAGTGGATTATAGAGATTTTTTTGCAAGTCATATAACATTCAGTCATTATCTTTCTTTATTGCTATTACAGTAATATCAGGTGGATACTGTAACAGTAAGTTCATTAGATACAATTATATGGTAGTGAATTTATTAGATTATAATTTCCTTTTTAGATTATAATTTATTCCTTTTTGCTCATTTGCGGCAAACATTTCTTTTTCTTCTCTCCCTCTCCCTATCTCTCTCTCTCCTTCAGTTACTAATCATTAGTTACCAATATAATGCTAATAATAGTAATCATCGTCAGAGTTCCACTTTTTATTTGCAAATGCAATTATTGCTTTTTTTTCCCCTTTCTTTCTACCTCTCTCTCTCCCTCCCTCTCTCTCTCATCCTTTCCCTTTTTTTTCATGGTATAATTATCAAAAATATTACCGAACAATTTATTTTTTTTCATATTTATAGCTTTCGTAATAAATAGTGTGTGATAAAGTATATACTTTCATCGTTTCTTTCTTGTCTATCCTTATCACTTTTATCATTATCATTATCAAGGATTTAGTTTATATTTATATATGTCTGAAAATATATGTATACAGGTATATGTATGTACACAGGTAAGATATGCCTGAAAATGTATGTATACAGGTATACAATACAGTTACATGTGTATGTGTATGTGTACGTGTACGTGTGCATGAGTATGTATGTGTGTGTGTGTGTGTGTGTGTGTGTGTGTGTGTGTGTGTGTGTGTGTGTGTGTGTGTGTGTGTGTGTGTGTATTTATATGAAATTTTATAAATCAGTGGTTACACACCTCAGCAACCGGTTTCCATGAAATACCATTCTGTTGTGGAAAGAATAGGAGAAAAAGGTGATTAGATAGATATTCATCGGGAGATGAACGAAGCAGGAATAGTGAATTTTTAAACTTTTCAATTTCGTATTTTAGGAGAGAATGCTTAAATAGAAATATAATTTTAGGACAGAATGCTTAATAAAAATATAAAAAAAATTGTATTATATAAAAAAGGAAAATATTTTATGGTGCAAATTTTTTTTCCTACTACTTTTACTTAAAAGTAGTATGAATTACTTATTCATTACTTAATTACTTATTCATTACTTAAATCAGTTCTTTTTTTTAAGTGAATGTTAAATGAAATGTTTAAAAACTTTTACAGTAATAGCAGTTAGGCGAACTGTTATCTCTTTTTATTTACATGATATTAATGATATGATAGTATTACCGGTAGGATCGTATTGCAAATTAATTTAAGTTAAAAAAAATGGAAATGATAATTAAAATGAAATTATTTCAGAATCGCTATCCATCTATGGATCTCGATCGAAAGTACGATTATTTCAATGCATTTCATGTGGAATATTACGATGAATATGGTTAATTATAAATTATTAAATTTTCCCTCATTACTTTTCTTTAATAAATGTAAATTTAATTTTTATGAAACGAAGGAAGAAAGAAAGTAATCTTTTCAAAAATTTAGTAAAATAAACTATGCAAGATAATAATTTGTAATAAATTTAATAATTTTTTCTAAAATTTAGAAATTAAATGATATCAGTGATATATGTTAGTTAATAGTTCCTCACAGGTAAAGTGATAAATCACATTGATAATTTCGTTACATTTGTGGTATTCGTTAGATGACTCATATTGAAACGCATACACACCTACGCTCGGGAAATCCCCGAGAGAAATCTAACACAAATGATAAAAATCCCTAAAGATTTCGTCACGTCATCTCATCTATATATCCTTATCATTTGTAGTCTCTGCTTTATCATCTTATCAACACCGAAATTGATCACATCATTTACAAGCTTTTTTCTGTAGTTAACCATAATTTCGTAAGACGGCGGCTAACTGTCCGCCAGTCTGCTTTACTGCTAACGAAGGAAGCTAGTCAGTCACCTTTACTGCTAACGAAGGAAGCTAGTCAGTCACCTTTACTGCTAACGAAGGCAACATTAACCTTACGCAGTCTTTGATCTGTTTTAACCTCAACCACGAAATCCTTTGTGCTTGGATATCGCCTTATAATCTCCACGATGATTTCATCATTTTTAAAAGTGAACAAACTTCCTTTCTCATCATTGTGCAACATTACATTTGCCGTAATCTTACATCCTCCCACGTAAAGGAATACGTATATATACGCCATGAGATAGGATCGGAGCAGCTTCCTCATCATCATCTTTATCTTCGTTGCAATTCGTTTTATCCTCTTTTGGGACGCACACGAATTAACTACAACGCTTCCTCAACCACCAACATCCTCAATATCATCTTCAATTACCATTTACTCTATTTCATATAATAACCATTTTCTACTACTAAGTAACTTTTACTAAGTAACTTTATTCTTGAAATATTAATCCATCGCTTACTCTTCTACTTCTACTACAAAAAAAATTAGTTCCTAAATAAAACTTGACAAAGTATTGTTTGTTGTGGATGTGCAAACAAAATAAAAATCATCAAACGTTCACAACACCTATGTACACCTACGCATACGTCTATAAACACCCACGCATGCACACACAGACACATTTTGTACTTTAACATAAAAATGATGAAAGAAAGCATTTTTTTTTCGAAGAAAGAAAATGCTAACAGTAGTAAACGTATTATGGCGTAACACACATATACACGTATAAGCGCACACACCCACACACGCTACATATATATATATATATATATACATACACACACACACACACACACACACACACACACACATACACACACACAACATGTACATATTTTCATAAACATTGCTTAAAAGTTTATAACACATTGTTTATGTTAGCTATAACTCCATAACGGTGGTGGTCGTTGCAAGTCGTTATGCTGGTGCCTAATATCATTTCAGTTGTAGTAACATAGTGGTTATTATTATTTATTATTATTTATTATTATTATTATTTATTATTATTATTTATTATTATTATTTATTATTATTATTTATTATTATTATTATTAATTATTATTAATTATTATTATTATTAATTATTAATCGTTACTATTATCTATTATTTTTTTGGCTACCTTTTTCATCGCATTTCTCACTTCGACCTTATCGAATACTTTATTAGCAATACTTTATTAATTAAAATATTAATTAAAAAGACTATTGTCTTTTTTAATTATCAGTTCCAATACTCTCTCTCTCTCTCTCTTTTTTAGGTCTAGATCTTGAATTTCGACTTCATTATACGATAAGCAGTGTGTTGTTATTATTATTATTAATTATTATTATACTACCACTTCTGATAATTATCAGTATGATCATGATATTACAGTGATAATTCTCTTCTGACTACAGTATCCTAATAGTTCTATTTGTAAAATATTATATTTTCGTTAAAGTTTAATTTCAGCAAATGTCTATTTCTCAATTACTTTCTTTTCTTTATTATCTTTATCACAGTAATGGATAAAGTTAAGATAACAAGTTGAGAGAGGCAAAAGTTCACGAAGTGATAATGTTTATCGATAGAATTATCAGTCGGTTTTGTTAGAGAAAAACCAAAGAAAAAAACAAACGTTATGTAACTTTTTAAATTTCCACAAAATATCCATTTTTTTTTGTCTGTCATTTTAATCTCTTTACTCGATCACTTCTTCAACTGTCTTTTTTAGGACGTGCAATTGGAATTCCGGAAAAGGTGCAACCATTTCCAGGACAGAAACTTCGTGATTGCTTAGATCATCGTTTACGTCAACTTGGCCTAGTACCATCAGCTGTGTTATTTTTTGTGGAAAATTCTCGAACACCACTTCCCGATAATTGTGATGCTAATTTTCTTAGCGGTCAACGAATCGTTGCACGTGGTTAGTTATTAATATTTATTTTTGGAAATTTAAATTCTTTCATAAATTAATTATTCTTTAATCTTTAATGATTCGTTGAAATTTTTATAGCAAAAATATCATTCGTAACAATAAACTAAATTTTTTTTTGCGCGTTAAAATTTACCTTAAAATTGCATTGCGAAATGCTACAATTATTTATAATTGTTAGAGTTTGTCCATTACAATAATAAACTCGTTGTGAAATTTTAAATGATTTTAAAATTTCAATTTCTCTTTTGTAACAGTGATTTAAAGAGAGCTATCTCTCTAAACATTTATTCACAACCATCATCATGGACATCATCACCATTGAGGTCATCAACATTCTCTCATTATCGTATTAATAACCGGATATTCTTTCACAGTATAGTAGTAGTAGTAGTAGTCGTAGTAGTAATAGTAGTCGTAGTAGTAGTCGTAGTCGTAGTCGTAGTAGTAATAGTAGTAGTCGCAGTAGCAGTCGTAGTCGTAGTATAGTCGCAGTAGCAGTCGTAGTCATAGTCGTAGTAGTAGTAGTAGTAGTCGTAGTAGAAGTCGTAGTAGTAGTCGTAGTCGTAGTAGTCGTAGTAGTAGTAGTAGTCATAGTAGTAGTCGTAGTAGTAGTCGTAGTAGTAGTCGTAGTAGTAGTCGCAGTAGTAGTCGTAGTAGTAGTAGTAGCCGTAGTCGTAGTCGCAGTAGTAGTCGTAGTGGTAGTATAATGTGGAAAAATAGTACCAGTCATTGATGTTCGATATTCAGTTTATTATTACAGCACCATTCTTTGGGTTTGACAAAAATTTCTTTCCACCTCATCAAATCAGTTCTTCCATATTGCCTTCCTTATTAGTTCCTTCATCTAACGATCTGTCATTACTGTCGTTTTTATTTCATAAATCTTTCTATCATACACTATTATTATTACTTTTTTTCTCTTCCTCTCATAAATATCAATAACATCTGTCTGTCCACATTTATACTTTCGTTAATTTAAGTTACAAATTTCTGGTTTCTGTAATTTTGTTATATTTTTTTTTATTTGAAAATTTTACAGATTTTATTTAAATTAAATTTACAGAGAATGGGGAAAGTAGAAATTTTAAGTTTTTTTTTATGATAAAATTAGAGGTAATAAAATTAGATTGGAGGAATTTAAGAATGAAAGTGAAAAATATCGTATCGTAAACTTTTATGTTTACCTTTATTTGCTTAAGCATACCTTACTTATTTTGCTTATTTGATTTGTTTCATTATGAATTTGATAAATATTTATTAGAGTGATTTCTGTATGATTATAATGATAACAGCAAATCTTAAATTCTGAACTTAACAAAACATCTAATAAGAATGATCCTTAATTAAGATTAAGTGAAATTTTAATTAATGAAAAACATGTAGCAGTGGAAGATGAAAATGAGTGATGCGACAGAAGCGCCCAAATGATAATCAATATTACTATTGCATGATAGAATCATCAAGCTATCTGAAAGAAGGAAAGTGAAGAAAAAAGTGAAAATATGAATTGGAATTTAAATGAATTATTTTAATTAAATAATTTTTTGGTCAAATATTTACTTAAATTTGGTAATTTATTCTAATTTTCAAATATTAAAACATTAATTAGACCATTTTTACTTTTAATTTTTTATAAATTATTTGTTAAATACAAGTAAAGTATTTGAAAAAAATTTTAAGAATGCTTGAAAATTTTATGAAAAAAGAAGTATATTTAAGAAAAATGAAAGGAAAGAGAGATTATTCATTCAAATGAATTAGTTTGATTGAAAAAAAAAAACTTTTGAGTAATTTGAATTTATGGTGAGTGGTTGGAAGTGATAAAATTCTCATTCAAAATTCTCTTTCAATTATTTCCTACATTATAGGCAAAAAATTCTTCTACAAATCAATTAATGAAAAAGTGAAATTTCAACTTTTTTTTTCTCTCTCTCTCCCACCACTCCTTTAATGTTCCCAATTATCTATAATTATCACTTTCCATCATTTTTCATTCAAACTATCTTCTCCATCGATTGATTGATGAAAATAATTGAGTGAAAATTGAAAATGGCCAAATGAAAAATTTCACTGCAACAACACAATTCTCATCTTTTACAAAAAAAAAAATTAACGTTCAAAAATTTTTGATTATAAAATTTTAAAATAACTGTATAATCGATTAAACAATTGAATGATTGTAAAAAAGCGAAAGAATTTTTTTTTCACCAAATTTTACTGGAAAAGTTCAAAATAAAAAAACAAAAATTTATTAATAAAATAACTGATCGTAACAATTAATGGGTGTGAAATTGTTGAATGTTAAAAAAAAATTTAAAAAAAATGCTTAATTGAAAATGTTTGAAGAGAGGAATAAACGGATGAGAAAGAATTAGGAAGGAAATTTGCAATCAATCTTATTCACAACCTTGAAAAGTTTTTTTTTTTTTTTGTTCAAATTACTTCAGGGAGTGCAAATTTTTTTTTTCTTTATTTTATTTTTTAATCGTTAAATTCATTCTTTTTTTTTAATTTTTCAAATTAGCAAATAAAAGAAAACGAAAAAAAACTTTGTTTCTTTGAAATGAAATAATTTTTTTTTCTAAATGTATTAAAATTTTTGTCATCGATGATAAATTACATTTTACATATTGTTCTTTTTTTTTCGAATCACGCAATTATCATTGCATTATTTTTGTTAATTATGAATTTTAATTTTTTTTTTACGACGGTGATAATTTTGCAGTTTTTTTTTTAACTTTTTGAATTTAATTAACAAGCATTTATTTATTCAGTAATATTTTGAATATGAATAAATTAATTAATAATTGCTTTAACAGTAATTTCATAAATGAATTGAGTAGTGATCGATATATGCAAAAATTTATGCGTCTTGTTCACTTTTAGTACGTAAAGGAATGACACGTTTCGGTCGCAGTCGAACTCAACAATCTTTCGATATCGATATCAATGAGACAAAACCAATACGAAAAAATAGCGATGATAGTTTATCATCTTGGCGTAGTTCATTGGTCAATTCAAAAATGGTTGGTATTATATTTCAAATAAATTTTAAATGAAAAATGAAATTTTATTAAGAAGCTATTATTATAAATTATTGCTATTATTAATTAATATTATAATTATTAATTATCGTTGTTATTTTATTGAATTCTTCTTCTTACGAATTTTTCACCACTCATTTATTGGAATATTTCTAATTTAGCAATTTACATTTTTCACATTTTAAACTTTGCAAGTTATTTTGCAACAAGGAAATTTCATATTAAAAAGTACTGGGGTCTACAGCAATTGAACCTAAAGATTGAGTTCAAACAGAGATTTTACATTGTTCTCTATCGATCGTGAATTTTTCATTAATTTATTTGCTATATTTTAAATTAAATTTTACTGCAATATTTTATTGTATCTGAGAGATTAATTTTTATCTTTGTAAATGGCATGAAATTTCAATCGGATCACATACTCTTTCTTATTTTAACCTCTCATTACATTTCACATCTTCCTTTTTCATTTTTCAAGGTTAAACATTCTTTTCTCTCTCTCTCTCCCTCTCTCTCTCCTTTTACATCTAACTTTCCTTCCTCTCTTATGATCAATTTCATTTTATTTAACAACGAATAGATCCACTGACGATGAATGATGATGGCTATTTTTACATCTGCAATATTATTAACTATGATGATATTAATGAAATTTACACCTAAATGGTAGAATTGTGTTAGCGATGATCTTATCAGTAACTTCTTATCAATTCTATAACTTTATCAGTAACATAAATGATTAGAATCAAATAAATACTCATATCACTTTGTTAGGGATATCTCACCAGAATAGCGATCAATCGTTCAGATGGGATTTAGACGGATAGACAGATGCGTTAGTTTGAGCAAACATCACAAGGAAGGAGAAAAAAAAAGAGTTGAAAACTGGTTTGAAATTTGGTTTGAAATTAAGTATGTCACTAAGATAGAAAGGAAAGAATGGAAGAATGAAAGCAATTAATTTAGAAATATAGTGATAGGAACGCATAGGATATTAATTAGAAAATGGATTTTTGAAAATTTCAAATTTTTCAAATATTTTTTAGCATAGGGATTAAAATTTTGAAGAAAAAAAAACTTATTTCAAATTTAAATATACATTTATTAATTTAGCTTTTAAATTTAGTGTTTTAGCTTCTTATCATAGAGATTAAAATTTCGAAGAAAAAAAAAACTTCGAATTATTTGATTAATATTTTAAAATTGACGTTTATTTTACTGCGTTATTAAAAATGCTTATTGAAAATAACGAAAATTTCACGTTGGCAATTTATAATTTTTAATTCAACAAATTTATTTTTTGTAATTAAATAAACGGAAAAAAGAAATTTTTTTTTTTTGCTTAAAAAAAATCCTTACGAAAGTGGAAGAGTGAAAGAAATATGTCGTAGGATCGGAAGAGAGATATGCAATATTTTGCGTAATTACACTCTCTTTGTTGTTTTTCTTTTTCTCTCAAAAGTTTTTTGATTCAAATATTTTTGATGAAAGAAAAAATTTTCATACAATTAGTTCCTTTTATATTTTCATATAATTTTGTAAGAAATTAGATAGATTGTAATTTAGTTTTTTTTTTAAATTTTTACAGTATTGATTTCTTGCCTATTGCTAGCAGTATAGAATTATCAATTTTATGCGCTACGTGATTAGTTTTATCTAGTACGTGATTAGTTCACGCGAAGCGTATTTCATGTTGATAGTATATATTAAATATTTTTTTTATACGATACGTATAAATGTTACGCAATAAAGCTCTTTAATCACCCAGCTATCATCACTATGCTAACTTGAAACTTCATTTTTGATTAGTTTAATTCATAGAGAAAAGAAATGTGACTAATTAATTTATTATTTAATTTAAACTAATAGAGAAAAGAGAAATGAATTTGCATTCATTTCGATTTAAATTATTTCGATTAAAAATTATGAACTTTTTAGTTTTGCAATATTTTTAGGAATATCTTAGGAGGAAGAATGAAACGAAATGATTTTTCATTAGCCTAAAAGGCTATCGTCCTTTGTCGAACGAAAAGACTAATTTGTTTTTCGAACATTCCACATCGTTCCTATCGTTTCATTTATCTTTCAACTAACTGATTTAACTAAAGCAAACCCAATCGATCCTTTTCAATTTTCTTTTTTTTCCAAAAATATTTTCAATAATTTTAATTGCACTAAAATTAGATAACTATAATAATTGCATAACTAATTATGATAAGACTAAGATGATATAATTAATAATCATATAATTATTTAATTCAGCACTAAAATGACATAATTAATAATCGTGTAGTTAATTATTAGGACACTAAAATGCTACAAAATTAGTAATCGTATAATTAATTAATTTTAATAACACTAAAGTGATATAATTAATAATCGTATAATTAATTACAATAGCAGTAAAACGATATAATAATAGCAATGATAACGATTTATTAGTTCATAGAGTTCCAGTAGAAATTTTTAACGCACACAGTGTTGCTTGTGAAATTGGAAATTATTAAGAAATTATGAAATTGAGAATTTATACGATTATGAAAATTGAAAAAAAGAAATTATGAAATTGAAAATTTTTTATGAAAAAATTTTTTTCCCATCTTAATGATATGGCTGTTTTTTTTTCATTGCTTTTTTGATTTGCTTTTACTTACGCTTATCAGTTAGTCTTTATCAATTAATTTTTTTGTTTTTGTCAACATACTTGTTTAATTACACTCAAAATTTCACTCATTTTAAATTCCTCATCATTCATAAAAAAAAATTAATTATCAAAAAAAAGAAAATAATAAAAAGCGAAAAGAAGAAGAGAAGAAAAATCAAATAAAAATTGATGGAAATTTGTAAAATTTTGGAAATTCAAATTTGCCTATTTCCTATAATATTGCATTATGTGCAGTATAATTAGGAAATGGGTAAATTAGTATCAAACTGCTCATTTGATTCTTCTTGCTAAAGTTTAATTAAATTTTTCAATTTTTTTTTTCACTAAAAGATTTCAAAATTGAAGAAAAAAACGCTGTAGCTGTTTGATTGAATTCTAATATGTTCTTTCTTTTCTTCTAACTTTTTTTTTTAATATTTGAAATGTTTTTTTTTTCGTAAAAAATTATTCAGAAATTTTAATTTTTTATTTAATGATTTTATCACAATTAGAATAACAATTTATTTGAAGAAATAATAATTGCCCCTATAATTATTATCATTAGTGATCCTTTTCTTATCATTTAATCGTAAGTGATTAATGTTATGTTATCACTATCAATGTAATCCATTTTTTTATCACTATTATCATTATGTTGTTTAAATATGCGCTATAATGACTTACGTCATTTGCGCATTCTTCTCTAAAAGAAATAAATGATTGGCAGTGATTTTGAAATTTGTGAAAATTTAATGATTTGATGACGTCATTTTTCATTTAAGAATTTTTTCCATTTTTTTTTCTATCAACAAAATACCGATTTATTACCGTACGTAGCTTTTAGCCTTGTACAACTTATCATATAGCTTTGCATAACTTTATTTTCATTTTTTTTCTCCTTTTAAATCATTCACTCTTTTCCGAGGAAGAGAAAAAGAGAGAAGAAAGGGAGGCAGAAGGGGCGAGAGAGAGAGAGAGAGGGTTAAATTCTTTTATTTTCCAATGGGACATCATCCAATCACTTCTTCTGATTTGATTGAAATTAAAACTTTACTTTGCACTATCACTTTTCTTCTTTCTTCCATAATGCTAACAATTCTCTACTATCTTCAGGTTTTCGTGTTCGTTGAAATTGAACCGGAAAAAATGAAATTGCTAAAAAGAAAATCATTTCACTATATTTTAATATTAATGCATTAATTTCATTAGGAAAAAAAAGAGAAAATAGTTTTGAATGTTTTCATTTTCATTTTTTAAAAACTTTTTAGTAATAATTTAATTAGCAAAATTATTGGAAATTTTGCTTAATATCGATTTTCTAAGTTATCATATTGAAAAAAAAACTTTAGTGAATTTAAAATTTTTATAAGTGAACTTTTTTTGAACACTTTAAACAAATTATCATGGCAATTCCTTACCTTCAATTCCTCTTATGGAAACTGTTTATTGATCAGTAGTGATCACTTATGATAACTTTTACCTAACTTATCATACTGATATGTATATCCACTAATTGATCAGTAGTGATCACTTATGATAACTTTTACCTAACTTATCATACTGATATGTATATCCACTAACTTTGCACTGATAATATCTTAGTTTGCATTTACGATTTTGTTGTAGAAATAAATAATTCTCTTTGTTCTGAAAAATGTAAGTGCTGACGAATCGTTTGCTGATGTCATTGAAAAATCCATTACGTTATTTTGTTGTTTTAGAAAAAAAAAACCAATTTGTTTAAAACTTTTTGTGTTTAACTATGAATGCAGAAGAGAGAGAGAGAGAGAGAGAGAGGGAAAGAGAGAAAAGTTGGGTTTATAAAAAAAAATGGATGATTAGAATAAAATTAATGATGGCATATTTTAAATGCTTCATTCGTTGCTTATTTTCATTTTTTTCCTTAACTTTTACTAATCATAAACCGATATTTTTTACGTTTAATTTTTATCAAAATAATAATTTAACAAATGCCAAATATTTAGATCGTTAATTGAAAATTAAATTTAAAAGTAAAAAAAATTTGAATTAATTTTTTTTGCTCAATTTCACACATTACAAATTGCTTATTGTCAAATGAATGCATAAAAATTATCAGTTTCATTATCAGTCATCCACAATTTATATTAATTTACATCAAATTAACATTTCTGTTTCTCTTTAGCTTATACTTTAACATTTAATTTTATGAGTAATGCTAAGAACTACACATGTGGCGTACGTATAAGTTCCATCAATTCTCACATAAATTACCTGTAAATCATTCAGGTAAAACTTGTTAGCACACTGTAAATAAGATATCTTTCAAATTTTTACCATAAATTAATTAATATTTGTACGTTCAAACTGTTGCATTTCTTATAGATATGAGAATTTAGGAAGGTTTTCAATTTTACAATAATTTAAAAAAGCGCAGTGAGTGTGTGTGTGTGTGTGAAGTTGAAAGTTAAAATTTAATTAAAGTATACTATATATCCCTTCAGTTTTTTTTTAAAATTTCCTTCTGTCAAAAATCTTTTATAATTAATAAACTTTTTCATTCCTTTATTTTTAACCAAATAAATCTTTAATTTCAAAATTCTTACCATAAAATTTTCTAGAAGATTTTTTAAATTCTCTTTTTCTTAGAATTTTGACTCATATATGTATATATACCTTATATTTTATAATTTAACTGAACTTATTTCAACTGGTTGGCTCATTTTTTTTTTAAATTATTTTCGTTCATTCTTATTGAATTTTTATCCATTAACTCTTTCCTTTTAATTTAATTTTTCTTTAGAAATCGAAAAATTGAGGATTAAAGTGTGCGTTTTTTTTGTTATTTACAAAAATAAGTAACAATTTTAGAAGCATTAATTTCGAATATTTTCTTTTACAGTTTGTTGCGGAAAAAGAAAATAAATTGAATTTGAATTTTGCTAGTAGCGGCAAGATGAATGGATGATTCACCGTTGTTGATGATTTTTTTTTTAATATTTTTTTTATTTTTATAAATGGACAAGCAGCATTTTTGAGTGGCGAAAAAAACTCAACTTTTATTGTTGACGAGAAAAATTCCGCATCCTTTGAAGTGGCTTTTCAAAAGTACTGGAAAATATTTTCGTTGAAAGGAATTCATTTCATTCCATCTAATGAAGTAGTTCAATTCTGATATTATACGGTTCTTCTTCATTCATTTCTGGTTTCTTCTTTTTTCTTAAATTTTAATTACAAATTTTGATCTTTAATTAAAAATTTTGATTGCAAATCAATTATAAAAGTTATTATTAGAGATGGAAAAAAAAATTCAATTTTTTCTTGTCACTTATTTTATCTCTTTTCAATCAAAATTTGTAATTAAAATTTGAAGAAAAACAAGAATTGGATAGAACATTGCATGATATATCACTTAATTTTTTTACTGCACAAAATGGAAGGTTATTTTTCTTTGTGAAATTTTGTTTAAAATTCTTAAGTATATTTCTAGAATAGAAATAGAAATAATTTTAATTTATAAATAGCAAAAATTATAAAACAGGGAAATAATTCCTTCTCTTCTTTTCATTCATTCATTTAAAATTAAATTTGCTTAATTATTTTTCCTATTAAATAATTTCATTCATTTCATAAAAGTATTTCTAAATTATCATCCATATGATTTGCATATGGATGAAAGGTGTTGATTTACGTTTTATGAGGCCTAAAATGATGAGGAATGTGACGTAATATCACGTGAAACGTCACATATATCAATCACATCACGGAAATCTTTCAGTTTGAAACAGTTATCTCCCTCGTCATCATCAATCACTGTTAATAAATTATTAATTAATAAGTGCTAAATTGAGATTATGAATGAATTAATGCAATAATTTACATGTTTGCATTCTTTTTAAATTTTTCACTTAGTAAATTTCAACAAATTTAAATTAAGCAAATAAATCTAGAAATGATTTTTGATCGGATAAAGGAAGAAAAAAAATGGAAAAAATAAATTTTTTTTGTCTTTAAATTCTAAGCGTGAAAAAGTGTCTTGAAAATTTTTTGCAGTAAAGTGATATGCTTTTTCGAAAACTTTTGAAAAGTAGAAAATCATTGCTGTCAGAATTTCCTTCCATCAACATATTTCTTCTTCGCTCATCGAAAATTCAAAGTTACAATCATCGAAATTACTAAATGTTATCGAAGCATAAAACCCATAAAACAAGCAACTTCTTTTTTTTCTACGAAAAGAAATTAATTTAATAATTTTGAATAATTTAAAAAATTTCCCATATTGAATGGAAGATACGAGTGGAATTATCTTTCTCAAAAAAAAAATTAATTTGATAATTTTTGTTATGAATAATAATTATTTCTATTCTTTGATATGTTAGATAATATACGTATTGTTTTTTTTTCATATTTTTGGAAGGCTTAGAAGGTGTGAATTAATTTAATTTTGCCCTTTCATCCTATTATTACTCATATAATTATATTGTATACAATACAGTATAATTATATGAGTAATAATAGGGATTTACAGTGTAAGAAATTTACAGTATACCTTATATACAATACAGTATAAGGTGTACTGTAATGAGGAAGAAGAAGAAGGAGTATGTTGATGGGAGCATTGGAACTGATTTGCATAAAAAATTTTTGATTTCTTGTATTGCAAAACTGAAAAACAATATTTTTTTTTGTTGTTAGTGAAGTTTTCATCGATTTATTACCCCTATCTTTTTTTGATATGCTAATTCGTTACAAGAGAGAGAGAAGGAGAGGGAGAGAGAGAGAGAGGGAGAGAAAAAGAAAGAAACATTTTTTTTCTTTTTCAATACTTATTTTGGGAATGTATTAATAAAAAAGTTTTTTCTTCGCTTCCTTTTTCATCTTTTGAAAATACATTTTATTTCTATCATATCGTATTTTTATGTTCAAATATAGTCGGTCTATTCATAGTTGTAAAATTTCGTATATTTTTAAAAAAATTAAAATTAAAATTTCTGGCAATGCTTACAAGTTTAGGAATCATTGATTTTAAATTATTTTTGAGGAAATTTATTTGCTAAAACAATCTAAGTGAATTTTTGACAAAATCAAATAAATTTATTTGGAAGAAATGAAATTAAAAATAAACTTTTCTTTTGTAAATTTATATTTTAAAATTAATTGTAAATTATTTTTTGAAGAAATTTACTTATTAAAATAGTGTAAGTGTAAACTTTTCTTAAAATTAAATAAATTTTTTTTGTTTTTTTTTTAATTTAATCGTAACGTTCGTTATCCATTACATTGTTGCAGTCATTTAAATTGATATCCATCAGACTATATTCGTTACTGTATGATAGGAAGATGAATGGTCATCGTTCATTCCTCCTCCATTTAAATGTTTTATTGAATTTGTCTGAAAAAAAAAATCGTTGCACAAAATTTTTACCTGTGTACCTGTCGTTGTTGACTGCACTCATTGATTGCTTTTGCTATTCTTCGTTATGGTCGTTCATGACTTATCAATCAACCGGTACTATATGATTGAAATAATTGTAATTTCAATTAAATCACTGTAAATGATCAATTATAAATTGTTAATTAGTGTCGATATTGAAATTAATTTTAAAAATATTTTTGAACTTTATCGCATACATCGGTCATTTGCGTTGAATTTATCAGATATCGACATTATTTCTATTATGCATAATTTTAGAAATTTTATGAATCTAATAAGCGTTGAATTTATTAGGCTTATTTTTTAGCTTTTACCTATTGAAATTTACTGCTTGAAAATTTATCTATTGAAATCTATTTGAAAATTTAAATATTGAAAATTATCGAAAATTTAAATTATTTTTAATATCTATTGAAAATTTAAATTATTTCTATCATATAGGAAGATAGATAGATAGTGTTAGAGATGCTGTGATCGTTTTTTGAACCAATGTATTTCAGTAGGTAAAAAAGTTATTTTTTTTTGCGATTTAAGCGTTGAATTTATTTTGTTCATTTTAGCAATTCAGTACTGAAATTGATAAGTATAAATTTTGGCTCCAAAGCTCTTCTAGTATTTTTATTTTGAAAATTTTTTTCAATTAATTTTAATTTTACGGTAAAATGATCTTTTCTTTCCATTGCTGGCTGAATCCTTTCATTTTCTCGTTTTATTTAACCATTCATTCGGCATGATGGCATTATTTGCTATAAGTAATTTTAGAGAGTGGAAAAAATTAAATTAGTTAAATTTTTAGAAATTTTAAATTGACCAAAATTTTTGTTTCTCTATTTTTTTTTTCATTAACAAGGAATGCTATTGTTAATAGTACCGTCATTTTCTGATTGTTCTATTCCTCGAAAATAAAAAAAAAAGTATTTTTTGAAATTTAAATTTCTATTCAAAATTTTTTTTCTTGCGTTTATTTTTATCCTTTCATCCTGTAATTCGCTAACAATTTTTACAGGACGATGACTCATTAATTTTCGGAAAAAAGAATTTTAACTAATTGACAGTTTCCTTTATGAATGTTTTATTTTTCAATATATAATTTATTATATTCGATTGAATGATTTTCATACAACTAACTCTAAATTATAAGTTTCCAAACCAATGGAGGAAAAGTATTTAAATATATCTTTATGAATTTTATAAAACAAATTTTTCACTTTTCTGTTATTTCTTTTTTCTTAATCGTATATTTTGTAAAAATTTTATATTTTTTGTCAATTTTTGCTTTACCAAAAATATCTGTGAGCATTTTTGTTGCAAAATGCATATTTTGTTAATTTTGAAATTTTTGGATTTTTTTTTTTAAAAACTCAGTTTAACTGTTTGTGTTGAAAAAAGAAGTAGCGGTGCTGCTGCTGCTTCTTACTTTTTTCAAATAAAGAATATTTTGCAAATTTTAGATTTTGTTTGATGGTTTAAAAATTATTGAAAAAAGTGCGGGCCTTTTTTTTTCTTTTACCACTAACCTACCTACTTGTGCTTTTGTTTTGATAATTTTCTTTTTCTTTTCTTTCGATTCATTTTGTTGTATTTTCAGGTTCTTTTTGTCTTTTTCGTTATCTTTCTTTTTTCCTCACACTATTACTACTGCAGCGCTTTTCTTTGAGTTGCTTAATTTCGTTTTTTTTTCTTCCGAAAATTTAATTTAATTTTTGCTTTTTTTTGCAATTGATTTTTCTGTATAGTTTACGAAGGAAAAAATTGGATTAAATGCAAGAATTTGTTCAATCAGAGTAGCTCTTTGACTGAAAGAGAGAGAGAGTGAGTTAAACAGTGGAAAAGTTTTTATGAAATATTAATTTATGGCTAATTTAGTTCCTATTTAATTTTATTATATTAAAAAGCTTTTATTGTCGAATATGGCGAAGTGAAGAATGTCAACTATCTTACTGTTCATGTTAATTTAATTAAAACCTTTCTAAAAAAATATATGAAATGGAATTCAATTCATACATTGCTTCCTTTTCTGTTATCTTAACTAATTTAAATTATGCTAATTAGCATAATGATCAATTCGAACAGTCCTCTCTGTAATAGTTTCTATTTTTGAGTTCAATTTCACTACAATTGATGCTTCTTCTTCATTTGCAATTTTAAAGTAATTAAAAACTTAAAAAAGTATTTTTTTCACTTCTTCACCAATCAATAAGTTAAATTTTGAGCGTAAAAATAGTATTTTCAAATAAATTTCAAATACTAAATAATTCCAATTAAATATATTAATATTTTAGCAGTTTTTGCTGATTTAAAAATTTTTTATGATTGATTGTTTAGTGTTCAGTTAATTAATTTATCGATGCTAACAGATGGAATATATTGAAATATAAATTAAAATTTAATAGAACGCATGTAAATTTTAGCTTTCACGTAGTCGTGGCAATAATGCAACATTGTCGTCGTCATCGTCGTATTTGGTAGGTAATACCTGTCAAGAATATTGTGAACCAAAAAGTCGACGAAATTCACCACCAACAAATCAATCAATACTGCTCAAGTACGTTCACTTCTTTTACTTTTACTAAAATTTCACTCTAAATTTTATAAATTTATAAATTAGGAAAATCTTAAAAATTTCTTTAAAATCTTAATTACAAATTTATAAATTAGGAAAAAAATTCGTAAATTAGGAAAATTTTAATAATTTCAATTAATTAATTAAAAATGCAAATTTTGTAAATTTTTAATAAAATTTTAATTTTTTTTTTAAAATATCTTAAAAGAAATTAAATAATTGTACATACATATATGCATATACACTTCTTTTTTTTTCAACAAAATAAATTAATGTGATGTTTATCAGTAAAAAAATTTTGGAACATTTATTGGGCGAATGAAATAAAATGTCAACTGTATATATTGACCTTTTGACACAATTAGTAACAGACAGTTTGTTCCTGCTGACAGCGACTAAATTTCAATTTTTTTTTCTCATTGTGTTATTTAAATTAGTTCAGTGATTCATTTACTCACACACACTTTCCTCAATAACATTTATCAGATATTCTGTTATGTTATTTAATTACACATTTTATATCATTTCAATTTACATTTCGAAGAATTATTGAAAAATTAATCTTTTTTTCTTGTCAAATATAAGTAACGTACCAAATAAAGTTCGTCATCCATTTCAATGATTTTTTTTTGTATTTAAATTAATGGAATAATTAAATTTAATTAGTACAGTACTTATTGTAATTGTACTCCTTTCATAGGTTTGTTCATTTCCATCAAATGTTCACTTATTTCACTTTACAGTGACATGCATGTTAATTCTCATCGGGAAAGCAATAGCAATTACCTTCAGTTCTTCTCGCCCTCTCTCTCTCCCTCTCTCTCTCTCTCTCCATTTTTCCCCTTTCCCTTGTATTCGTTTTCTTTTTTTTTTAATTATTTTTCTTTAAATTAACTTTAAATTGATTTTTTTTGCAATCTAAAAGGAAGAAAAATAAAATGCATTAATGGAATCTCTCTCTCTCTCTCTCTCTCTCTCTCTGTTTATCACTCCATTGTATAGAATTGTTATTTTAAATAAATTATTTTAAAAGTTTAAAATTGAGGGAAATTTGATGAATTGCTTATACAACAGGAAATTTGGTGAGGCTAACAAGTAATAGAAGAAGTTGTTAAAGTTTAGAAATGTGAAATTTTTATTTCTTTCCTAAATACATTTTGAACAGCAGGCATTCTGTTCTTTCATCTTTCTTCTCTTCTCTCTCCCTCTCTCTCTTTCTCTCTCTCTCTCCCTTCCTTTTCATTTTTTTTTTCATTAAAACACTTTTTCCTTTCGTTGTTCTCAGTAGCGCTAACGGCTTGTTATAAGCTAATGAAATTTAGCAACAATATATGTGCATTTTGTTCTCTCAAAGCAAAACAGTTTTTAAATTTGACAATTTCATTTCAAAATTACTTCCTTTCTACCTCACTTACTTATTTACTTACTTAATTTTTAAATGATAAATTTAAGAAATGAATTTTAATACGAAACTAATTTACCTTAATGGAAGGCCTATTTGAATTTAGACATTTTTCTTTTGCCATTTTTGTTAAATTATTTTTTTTAAAACAAAAAAAAAAGATTGAAATAATATCCTTTCATCTTATTGTTTTGAAATAAGTGTGAAGGGAAAGAGGGAGAGAGAGGGCGAGAAAGAGAGAGAGAGAGGGGAAAAAATGAATGGTTGATTGAATTATTTGAAGATGGCTGATTTAGGAAATATATTTAGAGCAGGGAGAAAATTTCTTCCCCTATGACATCATTAAAATTAATCCATCACTGCTATTGTACGAACTAAATTTTTGTTAATTTTTCCTTGTGAAAATTTAAAAAAAATTTTTGAAAAAAAAATTATAAAATTGTAAAATTTAGAACTAAAATTGATTAGTGTTTTATTACTTTGTGGATAATTTTATCATTATATTTCTTTCACATTTACATCATAAATTTCACATTAAAAAGATTGTAAAATTTTTAAAATATTTGCAAATATTATTTATGAAAAGAAAAATAAAATGAATTTTTCTGTTATTTCAATTGTTCTTTTTTTTATTTAATTGAAAAAATTTGAAAATTTTTCTTTCATAAAATAAATTTTGTAATTTTATTTATTTATATTTTTTTTTATTTAAAATACATAATATATGTATTTTAGCTTTATCGATAATTTCGTTTTCTTTTTTCTTCCTGTCAACGAAAAATTATTTTGAAAAGAGAGGGGGAGAGAGAGAGAGGGAAGGAAAGAACAAGGAATTTATGATGAAATTTGTGATGCATTTGTTTTTCATCAATTTTTTTTAAGGCCTTAAAATTATTCTCATCTATTTTAGTATTGCATTAGATGAACCGTCATGTTCTGAAAATATATCCTCAACTACAACTACTACTACCATCACTACTACTGCTACTACTACTGCAACAACAACTACTACTACAAGTAGTAGTAGTACTACTGCACTACAACAAGACGACGGTAGTTGTGTTGGAACGAAACGTTTGCGCAATATAGCTGCTACCAGTAGGAGAAGTTTATTTTTTGGCAAGGTTAGCAATTTTTAAGCATACACGTTTAAATTACACGTTTATTGAAATTATTTATTTGAAATCTTTAGAAAATGTAAAATTAACAAAAATGAATTTTTTTTTTATTTTAATTTTAGGATAAAGCTGAAATGCTTGCACGTTTAACATTGCTAAAAGATGAGGTGCAAAAGTCAGTACCAATGTTTGACCTGGAACAACATTGGACAAATATTGTTCATGACGGTGTAAGTATTTGTAAAATATGTTTAATTTAATAGGTGTTGTATTTAAATTAAAGTATTTGTAAAATGTTTAATTTAATAAATGTTTAATTTAATAGATTGCTTAACTTAATAGATTAAAGTATTTGTAAAATGTTTAATTTAATAGATGTTGTATTTAAATTAAAGGCTAATTTGTTTTTTGTTTTTTCATTGTTTTGAAATTTTAAAATACACTGAAAAAAGATGGTATTGCTATTTAGGTCAATTATCAATTATATGATAATCATTAATGATTTGAAAAATTAATCAATTTTTCGATCAAAATGACTCTTTTTTTTTGTTTTGCATAAATGGAAAATTTGATGAATTTTTTATAATATTATTTAAATTAAAATCATTTAAAGTGATGAAAATTATAGGATGAATTATGCAAGCATGCATATGAGCAACAGGAAGCGATATGGGAATTTGTTACAACAGAACATCGATATTTGCAGGTAAAGTAGGCTTTTTTTCATTATCGATCGCATTTCTCAAAAAAAAAAAACGATTGAGTGAAAGTTTATTGAACAAATTTTTAAAAAAGCACTGAGTGATTGCTGAAATTTTCATTTTAACAAATAAATAATAAAATAATTCGTTGCAAAGAAATAACAATAAAATCTAAAGTTAATAAAAATAAAAATAAATTTAACTTAAAATTTTAGCTTCTAAAAGAAATGAATGAATTGTGCCAATGTTTTGTAAAAATGCAAGAAATTGGTTATATGCGTGATATTGATCCACGTCGGGTCTTTCTTAATTATCCCGAACTTTATATGCATAATTCGAAATTTTGGAAGAAAGCAATCTTACCAATGTTGCAAACATCCAGGTTATTTGTTTTTTTTTTTCTTCATAAAATTTGATAAAGTGATGTAAACTGTTGCAAAAATTTGATTAAAAGTTGTAACTTTACAGTTGTACATTTTTAATTTTTTTAAACTTTTGCAGAAATAATGGCACTCCGCTTGATCCGATAATGCTGAAATCCGGTTTTGAACGAATTGATGAATGGTGGCCATGTTATACAACTTTCATATATGGACATGCTGATTGTCACAGTTATGTACAGAAATGTCAGAAAGAAAATGAACTCTTCCGAGAATTTGTTACGGTAAATTATATTAATTTAATTTTGAAGATATTTAAATAGGAATAATTTCAGTACTGATTATTATTTTATAATTCAGTTTTATAATTTTATTTATTTTTTGTATTTTATGTAAATTTTATGTAATTTTATGTTTATGTAAATTTATGTTTATGTTTTTTATGTAAATTTGTAATGTAAAATTTATAATTTTACAATTATATAATTTAGTAATTAAATATTATTTATTATTAATGTAAATAATTTACGGATTCGTTAATTACATATTGTTTGTGTATTAATAAATTATTAGTTAAGTGGAGGAAAATTACGATTTAAAATTTATTAGTAAATTTTTTTAGATAAAAATTAAACACCGTATAATATTAATCTTAATGTTTTTTTTTCCAAATTTATTAATTATATGAGTTTTAAATTTATTCACGAATTTCTTTAATATTTTATAAAATTGTAAATTTTGATGAATAATTTACGCTCGGTGTAATTTGATAAAAAAAAAAGAAAATAACGTGAAAAATTCGCTTTGTAAAATTATTTTGAAATTTTTTTTCTTCAATTAAAATTTTCTATCAAAAATTTTAGTGGGCAGAATCACAAGATACAATGAGACGACAACGTTTATTAGATGCTTTGACAAATCCGATGCAACGTCTTACAAGATATAGCCTACTTCTTAAGGCTGTTCTCAAGCATACCATTGATGACAGTGAACGGGATATCATTCAGGTGAGTTAAATTCTACTACCTTAATTAATTTATCTAAATTTATGCTTAGTTAATTGACTTATTTTATTTTAAAAAAAAAAATTTTTTTCTGATTTTATTTTTTTCCACAAATTAACATTAGCAAAATTAAAATTTGCATATTTTCTAATAAAATTACAAAATTACTTTTAAATAAAATTACTTCTAATAAAATAAAATTACTTAATTTTTAGGATTTTTCAAGACGAATGAATATTTGACGATAACATACGTGTGAAGTTTAACAAAAAAAAAATTTTTAGGCTAAAAGGATTTACAGTCGTAATATGTATGTATGGATATTTAGTAGAAAATAACAAAATTTGGAGATTTCAGGATATGATAGTACGAATTGAAAAAGCAACACGAAATGTTGAGGAAACATTAAATAACAACGATTTGCAAAATAAACTTAACGAATTGTCGAGAGCGATTGAAAGCTATGAAGCTGTTGATTGTGAAGAATTTGAAAAGGTAAATTAGTAAAGTTTTACTAAATTTACCTACCTCGCAGTAGTTGAATTAGTAGTTTCACTAAATTTACCTAAACATTGAAATTGTTAAATGTTTTTTTTGTTTCCATCCTTTTGCATTTCACATTTCCATATGAAATGATAATATTGTCACTTTTATTTCAATGTTTTATTTTTAATTAATTTTCCACCTTTTTTTTTAAAAAAAAAAAGAAAAAGTTGCATAATAGAATTATCAACTGATATGGTGATAGTTGTTTAGGTAGCAAATGTTTTTACCTTTTTTTTTTTGTTTAACTCTACCAATCCATAATTGCTTCATAATATTTATGCTAATTTTAATCGATTAATTTTAACTATTATTATTCTCAAATGAAATTTTTTCTAAATGAAATTACTGAAATTTCAGATTTTTCCAATCAAATGCTACATTCGTTTAGCCGATCCAATGCCATATTTTGTTGGACAACCACAATATCGTCGTGTTTATTTGCGCGCTGATTTAAAGATGAAAGATGGCAAACAGGGAGCAAAGGTTGAATTTATTGAAATTTTATCTTTCATTTATATTTTAAATATAAAATGAGCAAATTTTGCATAATTTTTTTTTTCATTTTAGGTTGATGCACATTGCATATTATTTACCGATCTCTTCCTCATATGTAAAGCTTCAAATAAACGTTACGATCGACTACGAATACTTAAGCCACCAATACATATTGCTAAAATGTGCCTTCAACGATTTCCCGATTATTGTAATTTTGTTTTTTTTTTAATTGAAATATATTTTTAGATTTAAATATTTTTTTTCCCAATAGATTTGATTAAATTAGCTAATATGTGTATCTCAGAAATTTTTTGTAGTATTAAATAATTGTCATATAGGATGTGAAATGAAATTATTAATTGTAAAGTAAAGAATATGAAGAGAAATAACGAGAGAGAGAGAGAGAGAGAGAGAGAGAAAGAGAAAGAAGGAAAGAAAGAAATTGTGACGAAATTTATTCCAGCTGGTTTTGTAATAGCACCAATTAATGATTTTGGTATGCCATCGGCACTCTACTACTTATCAACTCCATCAATTGAGGAAACTCGTAAATGGCTCGAAATGACAAATATGGCACTAAGAGATTTCTATCGTTTGAAGTACAAATTACTCATTTGTTTTTTTTTAAAAAAAAAATTTTTAAAAAAAAATTTCATTTCGTTCTTTATTTTTTAAGTATTTCATTTTTAACTTTTTTTTTAAAAAAAAAAAGAAGGATTATGCATAAAAATTAAATTGTAATTTATTTTTTTTTTTGCACGTGTACTCATCGCAATTTCATTTTAATTTCTGTTTTTTTCTTTTAGACCTCTAAGTCCGCAACAATGTTTGTTAGGCATTTCAATGGGATTATATAATGGATTTGGATTAAACGATGACGTAGAACATAATCGTTCAAGTAGTAGTAATGGTAGTAATCAGGATGTAATTAATTATGACATTGTACATCGGAAAAGTTCCAGTATGGATTCACAAATGATTGCTGAACATAATCGTATCGCAAGTATGTTTTCAATTTTTAATCTCTTTCAATTTCAATTTTTAATCATTTTCAATTTTTTTCTTTTAATTTTTAATCTATGAAAGAATGTAAAAGAAAAAGATAAAAATAAAAAATAAAAGATAAAAATAAAAATGAAGATAAAAAATATAAAAAAAATAAAAAAATAAATGTATTTAAAAAATAAATATATTTAAATTAGTAAATATTTTAAATTAATGAGAAATTTTGTTTTTTTTTGAATTAAATAAAATTAAAATTTTAACGTCTAAAAAATCATTTATTAGTAGTAATTTTTAGATGTACAAAAAGTGAATACAGTATCATCAGCCGATCAGATTGATCGATTGCTAAAAGAAGGACAAAGTGTTGTTGGTGGCGGAATTTGTAGTAGCGTTAAAAGTAATTCAATATCACATCATAAATTAGCTGTAGTGGTTAATGATGATCGTTCGTTATCCTCCTCATTAATTAGTACAACGTTGAACGGTCAATCAAAATCATCCACAGATTTACACTTTACCTCAAAATCTGTTGAGCATTTGGAATCATCGAATATACATCGACGTTCACGATCAAATTCCTCTGGACCAACGAATGTTGCTACTGATAGGTAGGCATTGTTTTCAATATTACTTATTTGTTTTGTTTTGTTTCTTTTTTTTAGTTTATTTTTTTTAGCAAAACAAAACAATACCTACCTAAACATGAAATATGTGGCCTATGAAATAGAGGAGGGGGAGGGGGGGCTATTGATAGGTAGGTATTGTTTTCAATATTACTTATTTGTTTTGTTTTGTTTCTTTTTTTAGTTTATTCTTTTTTTTGGGGGGCCTATGAAATATGTGAGGAATAATTTAGTGAAATGATTAATTTTTACAGGGCCTATTTGAATAAATCATCAAAGCTGGGGTTTTCCACACATTTTTATAATAAAGAACATGCATATGTTAATGATACACCATCTACATCGTTGGAACATCGAGAACGATGCGATCTTCGTGCATCGCAAGGTAACTTAAGTGGTAGTTCGGATTTTTCTGAGCATCGAATTCCACCTGGACAACGAGATGAAACGATACGATGTTCGTCACCTTTAGCTGTTTTGGCTTATGCAAATGATGAGAGTGTTGGAATATCATCCACTCAGGTAATTCTGTTTCATTTATCTTACATTGTTTACTTTGTTTATTACTCGAGAATTACTCATTTTTGCAACTTCCTTCTCTCTACAACAATGCAGAAAGGTGAACAATATATTTTTGTAAGAAGTTGATTTTTGATTAGTCATAGTCAAATATCAGTAATAAAGAATGTAGCAAAGTTTTACTCACTTCTTTAGGAACTTTTTGATTTGTGTTATATTATTGAAAGTTGCGGTTATCTTTCAGTTCTTTCTTATTTTTTGCAAAATTTAAAAATAACTTTTAAAATAACTATTGAATTTAAAATAACTATAAAATAATTTAAAATAACTATCGAAAAATTTAAAATAACTATTGAATGTTTGCTTCTTGCATAAGTTGTAGATGTTAAATGCACGTCGTTTTGAACGACGTTATCATACATCAGATGGTATTGATATTACTAAGCCAAAGATACCGACAAATTTGCCACCTGGAATTTTAAAACGATTCTCCTGGAACGTTTCAACAGCTGTTGGTGGCTCATCTAGAAAAATAACGAATCGAATGAATGAACAGGTTTCATTAATTCTCACCTGTCTACGAAATTCTTTTTTCACGACAATAACAGGCATTCAATTTTCATCAAATTATGCTCATATCATCATTTGCAGAATATTCGGCGTCAATCACAATCAACGGTAGCTTCATCAGAATCATTTAGCTCATCGACATCTGGTTTCAGTACGGCTTCATCGTATATGGAAGGTTCCACGGTTACAGAAGAAATGACTCCAGTTGGTGATATTGATATGCATATTTCAACAGGTAAAAGATCTTTTAAGGAATATTAAATTTGTTATCAGGCTATCACTGATGAATGCTTCATAGATTTATAGCTTTGCGTACCGTTGAGAAGTTTATTTGATTCTAACGAATGTCATTTAATAGCTTTTCTGATGCTATTAAATATTATAAAATAATTGAAAAAAGAAAACAGACATATATATCTGTTTGGTTTAGAAAAAATTTTCCAATACTTTTAAACATTTAATTTAATCATTCAATCTCATGCAATCATTTTACCTTCTAATTCATAATAGTTATTTAGTATCATAAGAAAAGAGAGAGAGAGAGATTTATGGCGTTTGTTTGCAGTAGCAATAGGAGAACAGTTAGAGGATGTAGCGGAAGATGCGCGAACGCTAAAAATTCAACTTAGTGATGAGAACATTGATGAAATTGAAAAGAAGGAAGATCCGGCAGTTGTGCCACCTCCACTACCTGATGCACCACCTCCGTCACTAAATGGTAAAGAGAAGGAGGCTACCGGATTTGGTGCCCCTACCGGTACTGCTCCGCTTCCTTCCGCAACCATAGCTTCAGTTTCACTAACATCCAACAAAGGAACTGAAGCAACAAACTGCGTTAAACAGCAAGAGTTACTGAAATTTATCATGGATAATCATCTGGAAACTTCGTATGTTTCTCATCATTAATATTTCTCTCGTTAATTTATTAAATATTACATTTTTTTTTCAATTATTAAAACTTTCCTTTTGCAAAGGCGAAGAGGGATAACACATTAAATTATTATAAAATATTTATGCTAAACTTTTCAAGTGTCATTTTTGTGGATTTCATTAATGTAAGAGAATTTTAAATTGAATAGAAATAAACATACATAAGAGTAGATTATTAATTAGTTATTGATTCAAATGCAACATATAAATGCTGAATTATTCAATTGAAAAAAAAGAAATGAAATAAATTCAATTTTCAGTGATGTCTGAAGCAATTATCTCTAATCATCATTCGCAACTCATACTTGTGCGGCTGTTATAACACAGAAGTTATCACTTAATTTTATCACCTTATTAGACAGTCTGATTCCATGTAATGTAAACTATACAAATATTTTGAACACTATCAACAATCCACACTGTCATGTAGTGCTTTTTTTAATTTGCAATATTTTATAGTTACCATTGAATGAGTAGCTGATAATACAAGCTAATCATTATTGCAAAAGTAACTACTACTTTTCAACAGTTTCAATTATTTTTATTGCTATTATAGCTGCTGTATCTGTGATATTTCTTTTTTACATCGCAACGACTACTATCACCAGTACTCGATATTTTCCTATATCTTTCGATTTTCTTTTTTTCAATTCTCTTCATGTAGGTTAATATCAGGAATGCAGGTTATTTTGATTAAAAAATTACTTATGTTTATGCTTCAAGTAAAATTTCCTGAGCCAATACTTCATCATCAGGATAAAATTGGGAGTTGGTCATTCAGTAGTGAGGTGAGTTAAAGGATACAGCAATATTTATAAAATGATATTAGCACTAAAAAAATATAACATATCAACTAAGCTTAGATGTAATCATTGATATAGTCAAAATATACCACGTCGTATGTAAGGAGATTATAAAACATGCGCCTCACCACTGGAATTTGTTATTTTTTATCTAATATCACTTATTACTACTATTATCGTGTAAATAATAAAGCCTAAAGCAAGTTGAGCCACAACTTCGTTATAATAAAACACCAAATGCAGCTTAAACTCCGACATGAGCCTAGCTAACTGCTTTGTATTCAAGTTTGCTGCCTGCAGTCATTCCACCGTTACGATCCCGCAACTTAAAAAAATTGGAAAATCTAAACAACCAATGAAGTGCATCAATGAGTTGAAAAGTTGATTGTGGCAACATTGAATTATCACTGAATTTATTGAATTATATCCAATAAAGAACAAATCTGTTTTAAAAAGCTGGAATACGACAAAAGAAACCATAATCAATGTTTTATTATTATGTAGTTCACACTGTTTTATCACTAATTAGGGTAATGCTTAGAAACGTTCAATGTCCCCAAATATCACGACTTTCAGATCAAAGGAAAAAGAAATATGGTCTTTCTCAACTGAGAAAACCAATTTTGCTCCTAAACTAAACGTTAAATTCTTTCTTCCACTTCTGAAAAAACTTTTGCTATAAGAATGTTGAGATTTTTGTTTGTTCAAGTTCGAATTGTCACAAAACTCACTTTGTTAAGTAAAATTCAAATGAGTACTTTGTCAAAATTGACACCCACAAATGAGGAAAACCATATCATTTCAAAAAAGACCGGAACTGTTCATTAGACATGTTTGACACTGCTGAACTGTTCCCACTGCTGTCATTGCCATTGGTTGATTCGGCAAGCTTTGTGGTTTTCACCAATGTTCTCGGCAGTAAATCAATTTTGCTTCGTTGATGTGACTGTAATTGATAAGTACTAAGAGCTTCAAACCAATGTTAAGCAGAATCAATAAAGAAATTTTTCCTAGACTTGAAAATTATTTATAAATATCATTCCGATGATTTCAAGAACTTCCGAAAGAAAACCAGAGCCGTCACAAGAGCAATTTTATGACTAAATGAATATATGAAAAATTTGCAGCAATATAATTTAGTTAAGAATAACCCTCCAATAGTCTAATTCCGCATTAAAAAAGACTATGCTAGCCTTTTAGCATTCAAGCTCTTTCCAGATGTAGTTGAAATCGCACTCATGAAAAATTTGGAAAAATGTGAAGGTATTTTTAAGAGTAAAAAACGATTACTTACAGAACTTGCTGTATTAAATAACTGCTGCGGTTGCTCCCTTCGTTTTGGTGGGTTACTGATCGCAACCGACAATTTTCGCTCTGTAAAGTGTATAGACTTTATAGATACATATTGATAAAACTATTTGGTAGAAAGAAAAAGAATTATTAAGAATCTACGAACCATTGCGTAGTACTCTCCCAGTTGATTTGAAACACTTAAACCATGAAAAATTAAGACAAATATTTTATATATGTAAACAGATACAGAAATATGAATATTTATTATTAAACAAACCTAAAAGAACAAGGTCATCGCCAGCTTTTACTGCCGTTGCAGCTTCATCATCGCTTTCAAATTCTACATATGCGCAACCCTTCGATTTACCAGATTTATGCGTCACAATACGAATATCACGAACTGTACCAAATGTTGAAAATATTTCCTTAAAAAACTAATCAATGCCTTTGTCTTACCCCTATTTTCATGGTAAATATACCAGATTCCTTATTTTCCAATTCGGATATTTATCAGATATTTCACATAGTTTCATGTTGAAGTAGTTTCTTAGGAACATTCATATTGTTCAAATATAAATAAAATCTCAAATAGCATGATAGAAAAAAAAAGATAGCTCATAACGCAAAAATAAAACAAACCTTAAGCTGTTCCTCAGTAGCATCATAATGGACATTGTTAACAAAAACTTTATTTCTTTCTAGAGTGGTGCTGTAACGAAATTCGGCATTCTTTTTCTTATCACGAGATTTATACTCTGAAACATACATCGGCCTGCCGTCAATTTTCGTTCGATCCATTTTCAGTGCTTCTCGAACTTCTAATTCACTTGAAAAATCTACATAGCCAAATCCCTGAAACATTAGCAATTTCACTTTTTGGTTAGAGGTGCATTAATGAATTTATTTTATTCACCTCTGGAAGAGAGGTAATTTTTAAATCACACCACATAATATACGAGTTATAAAATTAAGCTCATATTAAGAATAAATTTATTTTAAAAATGATGCCGGCGAGTTGAACAAATAAGATCTAATAGAACAGAATTTATCCGTTTTTTGTACCGATGAAATAACTAAACGAAAAACAACACAGAGTCTATAAACTACACAGGGCTTACTTTGTGTAATTTGCTCATCCCTCGATAAATTAGCCGGACTTCCTTAGCATTCGGAAATATCTTCTCCAATCTTTCCCTTGACAACTTGAAATCGAGGTTAGAGACAAATATCGTATGCCGCGTTCCTGAAGATTCTTCTGTGCTTGTCCCTTCTAAACTGACGTTTTGGCCTGATGCTGTTTTCGACTTTAGCAACTGTGGAGGTAGTTGCGGAACTATAAAACCATCACCATCCACTTGCTTTTTATCGACATTTATCATCTAAAAGCTGTCTAATATTAAATTAATCGAAACCGATAAATAGTAAATATGAAAATGTTTTTTTACATTTGAATCGTCAACGCTTTCAAAATCGTTAACACTCCAGTAAATGGTGGCAATCATCTACAAACTTAGACTGAAACATCTGAACTAGACTGTCACAAATCACTTTTTTATGCGCGTTATACTTGAACTAGATACGAATTCCATGTTTTGGAACTTTAGCTCCTCCCTTGTTCTTAATCCAAAAAATTAATTCCTAGCATAATGTTTCTGATAACGCAATGAAAAGTGAAATGAGATATAACATCATCTCTTACTAATGCACTAAGAATGCTATATTATCTTTGAAAATTCTTCTGGAAAATACCTCGGTATTTTGTTCAATTTTTGCAGCAATTTCTGTTGTGCCGTTTACAAACTCATCCTTATTCATTATGGAGTTCCGTCCCTTTTCCTTCGTATCTTCTCTCCTTTTTTTGACTTCAACATCTTCACCGTTTTCCGTCTTCCTCTTTTTACTTTTTTCCACTTTCTTCTTTTGAGGCCTTGATGAAATCCTAATTATTTGAGAATTCACCTTTTCAAGTGCTCTGTCTAGTTCTTCCATAGTGCCAACTTCTCTTTCAAATTGAATAAGAGCATCAAAAACCTGAAAAAACTTTTTTGTAAAGAAAGACAGCTTTTTCATAAAAAGTAGAAAGTTTTAGATCGTATTTTGACTCTAATTCTATTTTAAACCAGAAAAAATAAGAATGAAGTATTAAAAAATGTATTTACTGTATATGGATGATCGCTTGCTGAATTGATAGCTTTGTAAAGCAGTCTACGAGCGGCGTCAACTTCACCAAAAAAGCGTTCCAAAGTAGCAGCCTCTATCCAGGATTCTGCACGATAACCACTTCCCGATGCCAAAATATCACTCCAAATTTTTCGAGCTAAAAGGATCGACGTTATGGTCAACATGGTAATTCCAACGCTTAGCATAATTCTAACACCTGACACAGCTGACAATCAAAAAAATTCAAAATGCCATTAGCACTGACTACTGATCAACCTCTATCGTTCTATGGCATATCATTTAGTTCAATATTGTTACATAGTGAAACACAGAAGGCATGTGCAATATGGAACACAAAAATGAAAACTGACAAGAAAAAAGAAATACTAATTAAAAAACACCTTTTTCGGGCTGTTTTGCAGATGTAAATAAAAAAAGTGCATAGTTTTTCCGATAAAGAGCTTTTGGACTATCCCAATGAGATCCAAATTTTTCTGCCAAAAAAGCTGCACCTTCCTCGAATTTCTCTAACACGACTGTATAATCGTCGTTACCTGTAACTATGAAGTATTAAACACAGGATTATGAAAAACGGTGAGAAAAGAATATTTAGAGTTCGAAGAATCTGCACTGCTTTCAAATCGGAATTAAATAGAACAGTCTAATGTCCAGAAAATTCTGATAAGGTGTTAGGTTCAAATTCTGATAATGTGACTGAATGGTCGGTAACAGAAAACTTTCTAACAGATAATGATAGTCTTGCATGCATTTTTTCCGCATCATATCTGTATATGGACGACCTAAAAAAGTATACCTTGCTTGACAACACGTCGTCGAAGCAAGTATATATAGGTACGATAGAGAGAGAATCCTTCCTCTTGCGTTGTTATGCTGTCTAGAGCATCTGGCCATTTGACATCAATTTCTTCAGGAGAAGCATTTGATCGTTCAAGTGCGGAAAGGTATTGCTGCCAGAGTGCTGCGGATGGTGCATGACGTATAGAACGTGCATATACGTCCACAGAAACCTTAAATCTATGCATTTGTATTTTGTAAGAAAATCGAATGTTTATATTAGGTATTAGAACAGAAAATTAATAAACGAGTAACCGTAACAGAAATTGTCCCTAACCTGTGGCAATTTCAACGAATAATCCAGCCAGCTACCATATCGCAACCAGAGATCAGAATCTGGAGAAGCAGCAAATGTACAAAGTGTCCTTTCAAAAATCATTTGAATTCTTGCCGGATCCTTTGCTGCAATGTGTGCTTTATTTACAATCACATCGAATAATTATTTATGATCGAAATATGACACAAGAAAATAAAGTGAAACTCATCAATAAAGCAATTGAAAAGCTACTTTGTATTTCGAAGTCTATATATTCCATTAGAACAGGTAATTTTTCATCATCTCCTTTGGCAGCTACCAAGCGCTCTTCAAACTCAGTGATATCCGCCACACGTTTTGCTGCACTCTCAAATGTCATACGAAACTGATCCGACTCTTTGCCTTCTGAAATTGTGGCAACTCTGTTAGCAACATTCATACCGTCTCCATCGTCAAAAAAAAGTTTATTGCTTTAAAGTAAAAAGTGGTACATAGTTTTGGAGGAAAAGATCAGACGAAATTCTTCAAATATGTGACAATGCTAGTTTCTAAATAACACTCTATCAAACAAAAGAACGGAGCTAAGCACAAATCAAAGTTACCCGCAAATGCTTTGTAATCCTTCCATGATTCTTGTATATCCAAATGCGGCACACTAAGCAATCGTCCGTAAAGTGATTCCACACACTTCCTCTGCATGTCATCGTTTTCGCCACTCATCGAATTCAGAATCATTTTTTCGAAATCCAAATAAATATTCCAAATCAAAGAAGCACAATCAGCTCGTAAACCTATTTTTGCCACCGCCTCTTCCATTTTCTAAAAAGTTTTGTATGTTAACACTGTTACTTTGCTGTTGAAAATGATGCAGAATGCAAAACCCGAACTGATTTTTGTTTTCAATAATGTTTCATAAAACCAAATCCCTTTTTAAACATTTAAACATGTGATCTTAGTCTTCTAGCTTTTAAGATTGAAGAAACCGCTTGGCTGCAGTATGCCAATCTTTTCGGGAACATTTGATACAGCTGTATTATTATTCATAGCTACTGTAAGCTAAATAATCTAAAGTTTAGACAAAAAATTCATTTTCCTAAATTTAAGTTCATTAGGAATGTGTTAGGTGATACTGTTACCTCTCTCGCAAAATTGAGAGATGTACCGCAAGCCCACTGAACGTATTCCACATAAACTTCGGGACTGTGAAAATCCCGAACTGCATGATCGAAGAGTCGTCCAATCAGATCGTTGCTACTTCCTGCTGATTTTTCATCTCTAAAATAATGTAAAACAAGAATGATATTAAGAGAATCCACAGAAATATGCACAACTCAAAAAATATTCATATTCTTTGTTCATCAGGTTGGGTTCTCTCTCTCATCTAAATTTAAAGATTCAATACGAATCTGTCTGGTTATTTAGGACTTTACCACTTTCTTTGTTTTACAAGCAAATCCACATCTGTTTTTATTTCTACGACTGGGCTAATTTCCCGCTAATTCCACAGATTCGAAGCTAACTGGTTCTCAACGAAATATGGCGTAATGTAAGTGGTTATTAATCGCTTCTACAAAGTACAACTAACTCGATCCAGTCCAACCAGAAACTGGGAGGCATCGTGTATAATTTTGATATGCATTCACGCTGTTCTCGAACTGCTTCAAGCTCACCACTTCGATGCAAGATGTCAATCAGTGCCATACGGCTATCATAATCCTTCGGCGAATTTTCAACCTTCAATATATTTGATGTCACATGTTGTGCTTTATTGTTGTTAGTTGGAATTTATAACATAAAGATTTTAGCGGAACAATTCGATTCTCACCATTAGAAAATAAAGGAAAAACATACGACTTTCTTTAGCTCTAAAATGGTTTGTTCATTCTGCACGTCGTCATACACTTCTTGATCCTCTTGTTCTCCCATTTCCCCACTGCCGTCACGTTCTACGTCACTCATTCGCTTGAAAAATTGACGATAAATTTAACTAACTCACAAAGAGTTCCCAATTCGTAATTATAAGAAAAAAAAAGTTAAAGTAAATTCCGATATACGAAGTTAGAGTACCTTCGTTCATATAAAATCATTAGCAAATGAATGTTGCTCTCGCACCGGTGGTTTGCAAAACAGAGCTAATGACATTCATCGCATAATTGTTGCATGCAATTCAATGACGCAATACACCGTTTCAACATGCGTAAGTTTACGGTAATGGAATGACGAAGTGGCGTATGCTTTCACGTGAAGAAAAATTTTAAATGATTGTTCTTGATTTTTAGAGAAAATTTTATTTTCATTCTAATTCTTAATTAAAGTAAGGTGAGCGTAGAACTAGCTGAGAAATGCCTTTATCAGTTTCGTGCTGTTAAATTTTAAGAACAAATTTATTAATTACTGAGCTTAATGCTATACAAAAATTTTATGATATTGTTGGATTGAATTGTTAAGTTTTCAACTTAGCAACTTGTTTTTTTTTTATTACTTGGAATTTTTATCTATGAATTGGCGTTTAAAAAAAAATTTTTTTTTGCTAAATGATATTTTTGCTAATTTTTTGTTACATAAACATTTATGCTATTTAAATTTAAACCTTTAATATGTGATAATTTTAGATAAAATGTTGGAATTTTTTCTTGAGCAACTAGGAAATTGAGAATTTAAACTAGCAATGTAAGTTGTTTTAATGAAATTTTTAAAAGATAATGCAATTTTCATAACATTATTTTGCTATTTCTTACTGAAATATGCTATAATGTGATTTCAGATTTACATTCACTTCCATATCATTTTACTTCAATAAAGATTAAATCGTTTAATGTGATGTTCATACTGGAATGTTTAATTAAAAAAATTTACTATAAAAAGATAATAGATGTATACACGTACATATACCAAACACAGTTATCTTTTTTTTAACTTTTGAAAAGTTAAAAATAAACGATTTTCTGTTAATTCAGTAAAATGTCAATGATACTTTAATACAACAGTCATGTGGTCGGTCTTTTCAGATATCGAAGATTGACAAGGATTTATAAAAAAAAAGTTATGCATATGAAATATAACAAATACCGAATAGCAAACAGGAAGCAACTCTAAATTTTAGTTCATTTGCCACCAATTTATCAATTCCCAATTATTACACCTTTTCTTATTGAAGAAAGACCATAATGGAAAATGAAATGAAATAACAAAAAATGTAATTGAATGATAAAGTTGTCAATTATAGGACTTTTTGCAATTGTCAACAAAAGTATAAGAAAAGAACAAGTCATTAGATGAAAATACATTCAAGGCTAATTCATTTATTCTGCTTAATTTATTACTGATTTCTTTTTTCACGTTTAAATTATTCATTTAAAAATGTGAAATAATTTTGCACATCATGTGCTGTTTGATTTTTGCTTACTTTACAACTATCTGAATCAAGTCAAAAAAAGAGGGGCATGACTAGTAAATTTAGATTATAATTTGAAAAAATGATAAGCATAAAGTTGCAATTTTTTTTTTAAATTTAAGCTAAAGTTTCAATCGTAATATTGGAGTAATAATTAGATACTATCATGATATTGCTAAGATATATTTTATAGAATTTTAAAATGAGCCAAGAAATACTCTTGCATGTTTGTATAGTCGTGAGGCTATAGTTTAACCAGGAAGTTGCTTTCAAACAAGATCACGTTCGATGCTAATTGCTTACGCATATACATATATCAAACAAAAATTATCTTACTCACTTCTTTACTTCCTTATTTTTTTTCTGAATTTTCAAATTTCATATTAGTTTCATATTAGAATTTAAAATTTAAAAAATTTAAATTTTTTTTAAAATAATTTCATATTAGTTTAGTAAAAAAAAAAAGTTGAAAATTATGTAATGCCAATAAATGATTACAACGAACAATTACAGTCTTAAAGTGATCCATAGCACAAGCTAAAAATAGCAAAAATTTATTGTGATTTTATTTTATTTTAAACAAAAACTTAAAAATTTATGAAAGTTACGATAATGAAATTTGTATGAGATCATTCCTTCTACTGCATCACACATTGTTCCGGCTGATTACAGCTTTTCCTCCCACGCATTTTAAATTTATTAATTCGTGAGATTTACAATGATGAAATTTGCATGAGATCATTCCTTTTTTGTATCACACTGCTCCGAATGATCATCCTATCAATTTTTCCTCTCATGCATTTTAAATTTATTACTCATTTTTGTTGCAGGATGGTGTCTTTCCCATGATGTTACGTCATTTACATATATACCACTGTGAAATGAACCACGCATAAGTTATAATTTAAAGAGGAAATGAGCGAAAGAGAAGTGTGAAACCTTTTTTAGCTAATCAACCTGGTTATCATCCATTTCCCGTTCTTGCTAATTGTTTCCAGACATTATTTATTTTCTCCCCCAGCAAACCGCTACATCTCATTAACGAGTATTTTATAATTAAAATTTTACAACGACGGGGAGGTTAGTAGTCTACGATTGAAAGATTTATTTTCCACATAAATTCGTAAAATTTAAACTTTCCTTCAGTATACGTCTGGAAAGGCAGACATTCGCTGACAACTTCCAATTTAATACTACCACCGATAGATAACAACAAGTGTGTGCGATAATGATTTATGGTACTATCCTAATGCTATTACGCTTTACCTTCATCTTTGCTACTGTTATTTTAAACGTGCATTATCAGGTTTGTGTATTTTCCTATATCGTAGATGATTTCTAATAAAGTAAGAGGAGGATATATGTAAATGATTTCTGTAGATGATTTCTCCTCTTACTTTATTAGAAATTTTAACTGAAACAATTTAACTGAAATTTAACTAATAACCGTAGATGATCGGTCCTCCTCTTACTTTATTAGAAATTTTAACTGAAACAATTTAACTGAAATTTAACTAATAACTGAGCAATGCATTAGCAGGAAAAAGACAATAATTTACGATTAGAGATTATTGACTGAATGAATTTTAAGTAGCTTGCAATTAATGAAGCTTAAATTACAATTTACCAATTAATGATCTGATTATAAAAGATTTGAAATTAGCTAATTAAAAAAAGAAAATAAAATGATTACTTGCATTAGTATACTGTTAAGGATAAAATTAATCATAAAAATGTTTCTTTCATTTCACCTACCATTTTTAAAATGCCTAAAATGAATTATATATAAATGAGAGAAAAGGAAGAAAAAATGTATTACGATAGAATGAAATAGGAATAGCTAATTGAAGAATAGAAAAAGGAAATATTTTATTGAAATAAATTTTAAAATTCGTTAATTGTGAAAATAAAATTACTGAAATAAATTTTAGGAAAATGTAGTTAATTAAAGAGTAGAAGAAAACGAATAGTTGCTGTGACAAATTTTAGAACTAATAAAATGTAAAAATAAAATTATTGAAATAAATTTTACATTTCACTATTTGTAAAATTTATTTCAATTTCAACTGATAGGTCTTTTTGTAGATAGCAGTGAATGCAGCCAACGATTATTTCTTTCGATCACAGAAAGTTGCAAATCTGGGACCATCCGGTGGTTCACTCGTTTCCGGTCGTGGTAACTTTCGACCGGGATTTGATTCCAGTGCTTCTGTTAATCGCTTTTACATATCTGAGCCATTATTTGCATTCAGAGTGGGCATTTTTAAACTTTAAAAGTTTAAGAAGAAAAAAAAAACCTTTTTTTGTAGTTTTCGTTCTCGCTATCTTCTAATTTTACATTTTGTAAAATTTAAAGTAAAATTTAAAGTGCAATTGCTTTTTTTTTTGTAAATGATTTTTGATGTGTAAAATACATCATCGACTATGCGCTGTAATTAAGTTTTTTTTTTGTGAGTGCAGTAAATGCTTACTAAAATGATTTCTATCGGATCAGTATGGTTCAGTTGAAAAAAAAATAATTAAACTTTCCAATGATTTGTAAAAAAAGAAATTTAAATGTTCAAAATTGTTCTTTTAGCATTTTATTCACTTATTTCTTTCCATCAATTTTTCTTACATTTTTTTTTTCATTTAATAATTGCTTTTGTATTTTGCAATTTTCAGAGACTGTGAGGGAGTTTTGAAGAAAGGCAACAACGATAATTAGTGATGCACAAATTCGCTATCACAAATTCGTGCTAATAAATCATTTTTTTTCCTCATATCGTTATGCTCAAAATAAAGGAATGTTGTTGTTAGTGCAAATGTTAGCAAAATTTAAAATAAATCTCAAAAGTTGTCAATGAAAAAAAAATTTTTCAAATATTCGTTGTAAATAAAATAAGTCTGAACATTTATTTTGTCGTCGGTAAAACTATACATTTAGTTAGTTAGTTTATTTATTTGTTTGTTATGGACAGTATGTATAATCTAAAATAAATTAAACTACCTGTTTTAACAAAACAATTAAACAATTGTTATTAAGCACAGGGAAGTTAAATTATTCTAACTGTCAAATTTTGTTTTTGCAACTTCAAAAGAGCTTCCATTAGCAGTGTAGTAATTTCGGCATTCTTCTAATTTTTCACGTACGTTTCATCGGAAAATGAAAAGAGACAACAAATGTACAGTGACTAAGCTGTGTTTTGATTGATATTTTAGGTCATTCATTGTTCACACTTCTCCTAGGTCACAAGCATGCAAAACAAAAACTTTTAAAAACGTTTTTGTTATTTAAAAAATAACAAAATCTTTCTACATGGGATATTTGATTGCATAATAGGTTATAGCGGCAGGTTGAAAAATAGGCGGACGTGTCGTTATCTATTTGGTTAGTGGGTGGGTTGATGCCTCACTCACTTCTGATCTACGTCATTTAAAGTTTCACTGAGGTAGAGGGCTATTTTTTTGTGTATTAACCGAGGCGTTGCTTTCAAAATAAAATTGAACGCGACTTATATTTTGTCATTTTTTTGACCTGAAACGGAAGTTCTATTTTTAGATTTTCAGGATTAGAATGTTGTGGTGGTTCAGATTACATGTTATATTTCTCATTGGTATTATTAATTTAGGCGGTAAGTTATTGAAGTTATTTGATGAAGTACCTGTTTTTCAGTCGTGGTTTATGTAGATGTCATTTTTAAGCGATTTCTATATTTTTATTTGAGCTGAACAAAAGGGACAAATAATTATAGTAATTCAAAGAAATGGAACAATTTACAAATATTATAAGGGAATAGAGTTATAATTATTGAAAAATTTCGTACTTGTTTGATTGATAACTTTACCAAGAAATAATTTTTGATTAATTAGGCTGATTTTTTCATTTTTAGAGGGTTCGGGAAAGGTTCGTTTAACCGATGTTAGTACTCTAACATTATATCGAGATAAATATACAACCGGAAGAAGGTCTTCTCCAGTACCACAAATCCAGTGTGTCGGGGGATCAGCGAAGGGAAAGTTCGAACCTAGAGTATGTACAGGATGTAGTGGCTTTGTCTTGACCTAGCAAATTTCGTTTGTTGCTACATATAATGTTGGACACATTTTTAATAGTTTAGATTAAAGTGGCTAAGCAGTCCTGATGAAACTCTTCAGTGTAATTCATGTCTTACTTAAGTTTCCTATGTTTGATTATGTTTTTAGGTTGTGCAGTGTTACAACAGGGGTTATGATGGCAGCGATGTTCAGTGGGAATGCAAAGCGGAAATGAGTGATCAGTATGAATTTGGCGAAGTAAATTTTTTACCGTAATGGAG
>JABVXW010000272.1:0-22944 GCA_013365375.1 Litomosoides brasiliensis | reverse complement strand
TACAACAGGGGTTATGATGGCAGCGATGTTCAGTGGGAATGCAAAGCGGAAATGAGTGATCAGTATGAATTTGGCGAAGTAAATTTTTTACCGTAATGGAGAAGCAAACGTACTCATAATTTAAAGTGCTAGTTATAAGTCATCATCAGTTTTTCAGTAAAGTTTTTTTTTTTCATGAATTTTTATATGCGATGATTTTTCTCAAAAGTAATGTGATAGATTTGAAAGCTTGATCAGAATCTGACCGAAAATTTTTTTTTAGATTCGTGTATCTTGTGAGGGATATGATTATGCAAATGACCCGTACATTTTGCGAGGTTCTTGTGGCGTAAGTATGGAATTTACATTTTCGAATAAGCAGTTATTTACTGCAGTTATTGCTTACTGCGATTAATGATTATCATTAACTTTAAAACATGAAATACGTTACGATAGGTTAGACTAGTACTTTTGACATGTGAGAGTGCCGTTATAATGCAAACATTAAAAGTGACTTATATGTCAGTTGAAATACAAATTGGAATATAGTCATGAAGGGGAAAGCAATTATGACAAGAGCAAAAAAACGCCAAGTGCGCCACCGTACGAAAACGATCGTGAGTGAGTGTTCTTCATTTTTTAACGAAATATTCTGTAATCGTTTTAGTAAATTTTGACATAATCATAATTAAAATGCACGCACTTACAATTTCGGAATTCTTGTTTAACTTCCTTATCAATCATTTTAGATTTGGCTTGACATTTCCAACTATAATTATTGTGCTTTTATTCTTCTTCCTAGTCTACTACAGTTGTTCGCAACCTACTACTGGTGATGGAAGGACACGTCGCGGTGGTACTTGATTTTTAAATTTTCCGAAATAATTGTTTTTTACTCAATTTTTTAAATGACGGCCGTCATTCACCTTAGACTTTATGAATAATATGCTCATAGGAAGTTGAAAGATAAAGGGGATGTTACATGGGGAGAAGTCATACAATTGTGTAGAACTTAATACATAGCTTGCTCCTGATTAGCCATTGATTCATTGCTTAGTTTTTTAATATAAAGTTTTGTATCCACTTTTGTTTTTACAACTCAAATGTGATAAGTAAACTAATCATTGTAAATCTTTTTTGAGGTTGGGGTTGGAATCAAGGACCGCCACCTCCACCAAGCGGCGGAAGTCCACCGCCTGGTTTCAAAACCTTTACACGTCCAACCGGTGCACCTCCTACATACGAAGAATCTTTTTATGATACATCCCGTGCACAATCTCAGTTCAGTGGACCCGGTTTCTTTTCTGGCCTTGGATTGGGAGGCCTGGCTGGTTATATGTATGGCAGGAGCCAGAATAGGTTTGTGTATTCTGTCAAAAAAAAAATTGAGGAGTAGCTATACTTTGACTATAAGCAAACACACTAAACATTTTTTTGCTAACTGCGGTGATCATTATTGTTTAATTTTAGTGAAAATAATTCCTTCCGAGGCAGAAGACCGTGTGACCAAGATGGTTTCTGGACTTCATCGCATAACAGACATAGGGAAGATTCTCCAAGACCTTCAACAAGTCGAACAGCATCAGGTGGGTCGTTGAATTCATTGAATGTTTAACTAAATTTTGTTTTGTTCTGAGATATTATACATCCTAATTTTCTAGCATTTTTCTACAAGCATAAAGTTTGGTTTTCTCAAAAATTATACGTATTCTGGTTTATCGAAATTTTTTCTGTTCAGTAAAGTAGGGGTTTGTAACATAATTACATGATATTAATATCTTCAGTGTTGTTATGTATTCAATGAAGTCCAAACTTTTTTTTTCAGGTTTTGGTGGTACAGAAAGAAGGTAGCGCTGGTAATTTCACTTTTTTGTTTTTGTTAGCCTCCAAAGAACTGGAAAATATATGTCCATATTTTGTGTATTAAGTTGTTATCAGATATGAATTTTTATTGGAACTATTTAATTAAATTTATTTTCATCTTTTTGATTTTCCACAGTTGGTTTGAGCCATTTGCCGTTTTTAGTTATTATTTCTGCTCTTTCTCTAGGAAATGAAATCAAGTTTTTGCCAAATGTTTGGTGCCAAATTTTATAAAAATATTGTCGCCACAAATTGCACGTTATATTTCAGTAGAGATGAACACTTACATTATTATTCAAAAAAATTAGCACAAAAGGTATTCTGTGTGTTGTTTGAAGAATACATTTTGTGTCTTCTTATGTTCACCAATTTCTATGTCTTTTTTGCTAAGTTTCCTTTTTCCGTTTTGATTGTTTTCTACATTGTTGATGACAATGCTTGTTTATATTAAATTACAGTGAAATTCAACTTGATACATTGATCTCCGTGTTTTCATTTGAGATGATGGTATACAGAAGTCTAGTCACTTGAGCTTGAAGGATAATGATAATCTCAAAATATTTAACGTTAAGTCTGAGATATTGAGTGGCAAGTGCTTCAAAATAAAGCTTGATTTTGGTAATTTCAACAGTTAATGGACGATTCCTCAAATGAAATATGAATTGCTGGCCCATCAAATTTAGTTAACATCTGGAATTTTATGCTTTTCATACGGAAATAACTGCAATCACTTTTATTCATTGTTTCTTCATAAGTTAACCTTTCAGTTTAAAACGAGGAAAACATGAGAAGTTCTCGAATATGTTGAATGAAAAGATCACAGGTAAATTATCCTAATAAGGTTTGATTTATAATGCAAATGTGTTCGAGAAGAACGACCTATTCTGTTGTGAATTATTCATGGGATTCTTTGTGAGAGATAAGCCATTGTGTGGAACAATGAAATTATAATAAAGGCATAGCACTTGATGAATTTTTTTCTTATATAGGAATTATCAACAGTAGAACTTAGTCACTCTTCTCCACTGTTGACCTGAATTGTTCTTTGAGGTAGTGATCCTAAGGAATGTAAACAAATTATTTTCAGGACAGAATAGCAGTTAGGTAACGCTCAATATCTTCTGTTCAAGTTGGGCGCCACTCAATGAGTGCTGTTTATAGTAAAATAAGCAACTGATCATTTGTGGACGAAATTAATACCATTGAAAAGAATGGGGTCAAAAGGTCACGTGATATATGAAGCTAAATGAAATTGTTAATCAAGATAATAATAGTTGTTTAGAGTTGTTAATAGTATTGAGATAAGAGATTTCTATAAATTTTTAATAGTACAACAATACTGTGATTAAAATTTTTGTATACAAAATCTCCGATTTCCAACATATCCTGCAGACGTAAGCTCACTATCCTGGAGAGCAGAATTGGACATCACGTGAACGTTGACATAAGCTGACGCAAGCGTGACGTAAGCTCGTTGTTAATCATGTACTATTATTGTACTTATGTAACTTGCTAACTTCTAATATATATTTTACAAATTTCAAGCGTATGATTGTTTCATCTCTTTCCCATGGACTGTTTTTGTTGCGTTAAAGAAAAAAAGAAAATATTCTGTGACAAATTCAGGAAATACTAAAATTTTTTCTAGTGTATTTTGGCTCCTTTGTTTACTTTTGAATTTCACATCTCTCCTCCGAAATATTTTCCACTTGTGTTCGTTCCAATGGCATAGATATCTTGAGGTCCAAATTTTCTTCAAGAATATTTCCTCCTCTTTTCTTGGATATATCAACCAATCTATTTGTGGTTAACTTTTTACAATTTCTTTTCATCGTATCAAATTTTGGCTTCAGCGAAATGTTCATGTTTAGTGCATTTTTTCTTGCATCAATTTTGTGCTCAATTGACCGCATTGCACCTGTTAATTTATTGTTACCTATTTAAAATTTATTTTCCTAAATAATAAATATAGAAAAGTTGAAATAATAGAAAGTTTGCATCGTTTGAGAAGAGTTAGAAAAGTATGTCAAATGTTTTTTTTTTTCGAAATAAATTTTCGAAATAACAGATAAGCCTGAATATGTAAAACGATCACCTAAGAATGTCATAAAGAAATTTAAACTATTCCGAAAAGATATTTTTTTTCAATGGAATAAAGGCGATGAGATGATTTGAAATTGAAAAAATTCAATACACTATGTTTGACTGAAAGGTTTTGCAACTGTGAAATTCAATACTAATATTTCTACTAAAAAATACTAAAAAATACTAAAAAATTCAATATTTCTGACTGGTAAGAAGTAATAAAGTAGAAGTGATAACTACTGGTCAGAGGTAATTTAGTGGAAGCGATATGATAGTTTTTAGTAGTAATAACTACGAAAACAAATTACCAAATGATATTTTTTCGCGATCGTTCTGTGGCACATCACTGCCAGATAAAATATTATTAAATTTTTGTCCAATAAAATTATCATTATTCTTTGTTAATTTTGCTAATGAAGTTGAAATTGTCTTCTTATCAACAGTGTTCTAAAAGTAGACAATTGAAATTTACATAATACAACAGTAGCATATGTGCAAAGATTAATGTGCTATTTTTTTTTCTTTTACACAAACTAAAAAGACTTATTTTCCAAACGAACTTACATAGAAATGAGCTTTCTAGAATTTTCTAAGAGTTTACATTTAGGAATTCTATTAATATAGAATTCTATTAATATTAATTAATATAGGTATGTGTATATTCAGAATTACCGCTGCAAGAGAATCTTTATTATCGAGAAGTAGTGGTATTTCTTTTTTTGACGTTTCATATTTTTTCTTCTCGTAGATAAGTTTTAAAATGCAACGTATTAGCTCCAATGCTAAGATTATCGTGACAGTATATATCATTGCTATGTAAAACTAAAAGAATAATGTAAATGATTTCTAATCAAGGGTCAACGTCTAATCAAGGGTCAACGTCTAATCAAGAACTCATGACTTCTAACTCAATGACTTCTAGTCAGTGATAGTAGATGAGATCATTCTACTCATTCGATCCGACAAAGTATCATCACCAATTGATGAAGAAAATATGGATGAAAAATGAATGAAAATTAGGATGATTAATATTTTTGAAATTCAGTCATTCTCTTTATTCATATACTAGCTACTATTGAAATTTAAACATACCAATGCTTGTTCTTTGCCATAAAATATCACGTAGGAAAATCTTTCATACATTTTCAACCGCACTTAGACATGCATAATTTACAATTATTAAATTTAGCTATACGAAATGATCTTTCATACATGTTGTGTTTGTGAATATCAATTGTGCACGGTTTATTTGGCATGTATTTTAAATTTTAATTTCAACAAAATGAAAAGAAAGCATAAATTTTAGACGACTGTATTCAAAATTAATTTCTCATCTTCTTAATAAGTTATTTTGTTGAGAAAAATTAAATATCCTGTTCAATCAAGCGTTTTGAGAAAGATTTCGCTCTTTCCTTTCTCGATCAGAACAAACATTATCATAAATTACGTCAGATCTAAATCCTAAAATTGAAATTCCACACTCTTGCACATTTTCCAGTTCTACCTCTTGTATCATTTTTATCTGATTTTTAAAACAATTTTCAAAATTGACAAGAAAATTTAGACGAATATGGTAACTGAGTAAAATCATGATTTCATGAAATCATGATTATCGGCAGTTACTGTCTTCCATATTTTTCCTGTCAAACATTTGACTTTTAAAATGTGGCTAGATTCTTTGGAAGAAGAATTTGGATTTGCATCTGCTGATTCTCATGTTCGTTCATTTTTTCTCACCACCTCTACTATCAGATTATATTTCATTTGATCGGCAATTTTTCTATGCACTTTTTATTTAAGAAATCATTTTCATACAATGAATTTACCGCATTTGTTAGTAAAAGCGATCAATTCTTTGTTTGGCAGTAAAAAAGAGTGCAACAAAGAAACGAAATAAAAATTTCTATAAATTTACAAATGGAAGCCACAACCTTCAAAACTCTTACAGTTTTTTAGAGTTTATCATTTTTAAGAATTCTGCATAAAAATAAAAATGAACAGAGAACACACAGTTAAAAAATATAAAACATTAATACACGAAATATACACTATAATTTGATGAAACGGATGATAGCAGCTGATTAGTATTGCAAGATGGATGGATCCATATAAACATACGCTCTAGAGTCGATATTCCGACGATATGAGAGAATATAATGGAAGCTTCGATAACAGTCATCGCACATATGTGCTGGACTTATCGGAAAACTTTCACTTTCAAGTATCCAGCTAAAAGAGGGCAAGATAAACGATGTTAAGAAATAATTGGAAAAATCAGCAAACAAATAAAAATACGGCAGCAACGAAATCAACTAGGATTTAAGAAATAATAATTTACTCTGCAATCCGCTTATGACATGTAATGCAGTAGTTTTCCAGGCTTGTGTCAGATAATTTCTGAGGAAAATCGATCGGATAATCTTGAATGTCCATCAATCGCAAATCGGTAAAAAAGAAAACATGCTCGCAATTACCCTGGTGAACATAAACATATGGGTATCCAAGGCGGCATACCAAGTCTTTAATCTGAAATGTTAATAAGTGGAATTAGTTCACCGAAAAATGTAATGAAAAACTATGTCAATCTTAAATTAAGCAGTCATCGGATACTACTTCGTCCTGCAATGTATCACTAGAACATTTAGCAGAAGCATGCGAAAATAATTTTTCTTCATAGATTTAAACATAAGCGTACTAATATGTTAGAAATTGATCAGGCAAATTCACACCAAACCAACCTTGCCCTCATTGAGACTCTTAACCTGTGTTGGACCAAAATCTTTTGGCTTCCTTTTCATCCATTCACGTATGGGTCTAAAGATCGTATGTAATGATAGCGGAAGTAAACAGTACAAGAGTTTATAAAACTAAGAAATCACTTCACTAAAACAAACTAAATTTCCTGAATTGCATATACAACAGATTGCAAAAATATCCAAAAATTCGTTTAACAAAAGTTATCAAGTGTTAGTAAAATTGTTAAAAAATATTACTCTGAAATATCTATATGCGGCTCAATTTTTGAATTATCGATTTGTAACAGTGTTTCCTTAGATCCAGTGTAAGTTTCCGCTATATAAAATGTATCATGAATAAACAAGAACGACGATGGATATTTGAACTGAAAAACATTTTAGGTTGCAAGACAAAAAATGGGACCCTGGAAACAAGAAAAATTTATTTTCCGTAGTCAACTTAAAAGACACTAAATAAAAAATCAGGAATCTGTTAAATACAACTTCAAATGAAGCTAGAATTTAAAAACTTGCACACCATGTTGAAATCGTGCAGCTGTGGCACTTGGTCTTCACTCACTGCAGTCCCATAATCTGCAGTACACCGAAATAAACTGTGCAATTCAAGCAGAGATGTTTCGCCACGCAAAAGAAATCGCCAATATGGACGTAGCTATAAAAAAAAATGGTTCATACAAAATTCTTCTTTGCTTAGATGCGGAATAGTTATTAAAGGCTTCACTTTTACGTATACGTCCTCTCCTTCATCACCATATCATTCAGTGCAAGGAAAAAATATTTCAGCATATTCCCAACACAAAATAAAAGTAACGCATAATTGACCACTTCTTTACGAATCAAAATCAATGTAGTTTAGCCTTAGTACATAACAGTGTTACAAATAAAAAAGTTTCGTACTCAAAAAATAACTTTTAACAATTTACCGTTGCGTTCCGTTTTTCTAAATACTCCAAAGCTTTATTATGTGGTTTACAAATAACGACTGTTACCACGATATCATTTACTACCGATTGTCTATATCCATCATTTCTGCAATGCCTCATTTCCTGAAATTCAACAACCGTAGTAAATCAAAGTAATTCAAAAGGTAAATTCACGAGTTTAAGAAAAATGTGTTGTTACAGGTAGTGGAAAAGGAAAATGCTTGCCTTCCTTTACATTATAGCAACATAAACCTACATTTTCGTAATAGTCACCATATTTGAGTACAGTACTACCGTAGCACATGCTTTGTTGTATATTCCTCCTCATCTTCAGATCCTGTGCACGCCGCCTAAAATTGAAGAATTTCATTCTTATTAGACTGAAAGTAACCTTTACTTTTATCCAGTAATAGTTATCTGAAAAAAAGTTATTTTCTGGATTACATTAAACCTGCCTCAAATAAGAAGACAAAAAATAAGAGAAGACAAAATGGTGAAATATTACCTTGGATCATCGTAAGGACCCGCTGGCTTCTTCTTTATGGGATTAAACATATCCAACACTTTTTTTTTCAATCTGCAAATTAAGTAGAATTCTGAATGCCTTATTTCTACACTAAAGCAATCCAGCTGTTGAGATAACTGGTGGATAAAGTACGCTCGAATGAACGACGTTATGATCACGTCAGCATTACAACAGCAATAAGAATCAGTAATAGTTTTGGTCACCCAAGTGAATTAGTGACTAACATAATGCATTCAGCTACTGCATCAAATAAATTACATACTTTAAAGTTTCTAGCTCTGTATCGGCAGGTATATCTTCAAGATCAACTTTTTTCCGGAAAAATATATCTCGTTTATTGAGTAAAGCGAAATGACTGACACTGAAAAAATTTGTTTACCGTAAAAAATTGATTCCGTAAGACTGAAATTGAAAATAGGTACATGACTGTAACATTGCAAAAAGTAAATCTTGAAAGGTGGCATGAATACTAAAGCTAACATCAAACTAAGCTCACAATTCATATCACTTTAAAAATTTGCTAATTTCAAAAAAATGAAAATTTATGTTTTCTCCTTTAAAAAGGAAAAATTAACTTTGTGTTAAAGAATTCATATACTTCCTTTTACTAAAAAAATTGCGCTATATCTTGTCTTTAAATATAATTAACCTTGTGTTAAATTCGGAAGAATTCATAAAATACAAAATCCATGTAATGTTAACTTTAAAAAAAAATTTTAACACAACAGTGAAAAAAAGTCTAAACTTACTCCAAACTAGAAACTACGTTTCTTGCATCATCATCCTCTATACCAAATACTTTCTGTAGGTTTGCAACTGTTGGTTCATTGTCACCTACGGCTTCACTTTCAAGCAACGCACGCTTATGAATGTATGGCGGTGCTTCAGGCATGTCAGATGGATAATTAAACTCAAGTAACGGCTCCAATAAGACAGCTTTTCGCAAACAATCCCGTTGCTTCTGTGCGACCTAATTTCATTAAATCCGTACTTCAAATGAGGAATTTGAATAGCATATCAAGGCACCACTACGCAATTACTACTTAATTTTACCACAAATTTAACTTTTCGTTCAGAAAAAAAAATTTTAGCAAGTAAAAAAAAAAAGGTAATGAGCATGATAATTGAGGAAAAGGTAGTGGAAGAAATGAGCAGTGTAATCTGATAATAATCTGGACAAAATTATTAGCATTACTCAGAGTTTTTGAAGTAATGTTTATTTTTCGCTTTTTTTTCGGGTGTCCCGACCTTCTCTAAACAATCCACTCAAACAATTCAATCGATACACATGAAACACGTATATAATTATTACCTGTCCAAATGTGTTGAAATTGACAAGAGGTGAAATAAATTCATTCTCTTCTGGTTTGAAAATTTTATCCATCGCCATCTTTCCTCTTTACGCTTCTCTCAATGTTGCACTCTACAATATAAACAATACGTGACACTTCAATTAAGATTATAAGTTTTGATTCGATTACATTATCGGAACAACAAAACATTATTTATGGTATAATGCTAAGCGATCATAAATTAAATAAAAGAAATCAAATCATCGAAATCAAAAGGAAATTAAATCACTAAAATCACCAAGTAGAAATTTAAACGGAAATCATTATTTAGTTGTTTGTACTTAATTTAGTTCCTGTTTCGAATTATTCACCACATTTTGCATAATACATCAGCAGGGAATTTGATCTCTCATAAATATCCCAACTACTTCTAAGCAACCTCAGTCAACAGCAACAACAACAAACAATGAATACAGCCGGCTCCTACAAAGGACAAAATAATTTCATACGACGTTTCATTGAATATTTCTATTCATTTTAATTTCAACATCCGGGAGTTTAAAATCATTGTGATGTTTTGTTGAGTTGAAGTGATGTTTCAGAAACCGTTTGTGATCAAAAGTGATACAGGCATTCGGAATTCGCAAAAGTTAGTGATATTGCTTAAATGATGGGAAATTATTAATCATTTGATGAGGAAGACTGAATATGTTCCAGTTGTGAACTTTCAACTTTCCGAAATTAACGAATTAACAAATGAAGCATCAAGCAAACTATTAATACTTTTATGCAATCATACATCAAAAAACTTGCTAATGGAAGAATTTTTCCAAATTAATTTCGTTAGATATCGTTTACTGCAGGAAGAAACTGTTGGCTTCTTTACCTCACATTGATGGCATTAATAACAAAACGGTAGCATCTTTAATACATGTGAAATGCAACAAAGGTGAATATGCGAACATTTACACTTTCGACAAAGAACCATTATTGTTTAGTTTAGTGGACGAAGAAACATATTATCCTACAGGTTTGTGAAACTAATGAGAACATTGATAGGAGATTGTTGTACGGTTTTGTGCAAAAAAAAAGTATTTAGTGATTGTCTCAAAAAGATCTGGAATAAATTTTAGACTAATAAAGAAGGGATAGCTAGTCAGTATTTGCTTTTTTTTTCAGTTTATCTGACGTGGAGAATACCGGAAGCATTCCCTGTATTTGTTGTTAATGAGTATGTGTATCAAAAGTTGTTGCAAGGAGCTGATTTATTCCTTCAAGGTACGTAGTTTCACGAAAAATTTATTATTTCTGTGAAACTTATCATTTATTGTGTAATTCATTGATCATTCCAGAAAGTTTTTCTATTATCTATGAAGTTTATTATTTCAGGTGTAATTCGTCCATTACGGCAAACTTGGGAGTTTCGTAGTCGTGCACCAATAGCGATATCTGTCTTAACATCATCAGATCAGATTCGAGGTTTATCAATATTGTTTTTTATGGTTTTATTTACTTTGGCATTCACATACCTTGTTTTCAGTTACATACCTCCTTCGTGGTAAATGCTTTACTTTTTTGCTGCTTTCGTGTATAAAGCGGTTGCTATTTACGTCAATATTTATGCCAGTTCTCGGCTAAAAAATTAGGAAACAATTGAAACTTGTGCTTAACTTAGTCATCATAGTGTTTTTAAAATCCTATGCTCATTTTATTACCAACACAGTTAATGTCTTAACAATTTTACAGGTCAATAGATAATGTATCTATCTATTTAAGGTCCTCTAGCTATAGGATATTCATTAATGTCATCGGTACAAATGATAGCGAATGGTATGCAAGGACCAGGTGTTCGCTTGTTACACTTCTACGGCGATCTGCTTTGGTTAATTTTTGATATGTTTTTAATATATTTTTGTTTATAGTATATATATAATATATATATATATATATACTATAAACACTATGCAAGTTATATATATACTATGCAAGTTATATATATATATATATATATATATATATATATAACTTGCACATTTATCTATATGCGTGTGATTCAGAACTTTTCCAATATATATGACATCTCAATGTCAGTGAACAAATATATCGTTACATTTTCAGTTCTCTTACTGGTTCAGCTGAATAATTGTCTCGTTTTCGAGACACTTTACAAGTTTGCGCTACTCATATTTTCAATTTTATGTATTTAGGGACATAGGAACTCATGCAAAACCTTTGGAGAGCTCAGCTGAAAGGATGGGTTTACCAGATACATCGTGCAAAAGTTATGAAACTGAATTCCCAACCTTGAGTTCCTTGGTTTTGGATGACAATATTGCCGAAGATGAAGCAGTTGAAAAATCATCGTTTGATGCTGCTTTGGATGACAGACAAGAATGTAATGAATCAGCTATTGCTGTAGAGAAGCAGATTGAGAACGAACTTAATGATTCCGATACAATGGAATCTTTGGTTGGTTTTTTCTGAGATTGTATGGTTATCTACTTGAGAATTTTGAAAATTTCATTTGTTCCGTTTTCTTAGTGATTCAGCAAAACTTTTCCGAAACTTTTTATAAAACCGGCCTGTGTGGAATTATTTCGTAGGAATTTCCATGTATGAAAATTCAAAAAAAAAACATAAAAATTGTTTCGAGTTTATAAAAATGAGTTTTTCAGTTAAAACGTTGTTTTTTGGCTGCGCTAAAGTATCGTGTAACCAAAAAAGGTCAACTGCCATTGGATGTTGGAGAATTTTATTCTCACTTCCTCTTACCCTGTGTACCACCTGGTCGGCGAATTGATATGAAAAAAACAGTGTATAAGAAATTCAGCGTTTTCCTGGAAGATATTAATAAAAATGGAAGTGAACCCATTGTAAAACTTATACCAAATAAAAGTAGGGGATCAGCGATTGCAGAGGTTTGCACTGGAAACACTTTCCGTTTTTTTTTCAATTTCACAATTTGAAATTTATCTCTCTTTTTGAACATTTCTACATGAACTGAGTGAAATGCATCCTTTGTCCCCGAATATCCTGTTAATCACTGTCATTAGGAAATAGTTTCGATGATTTAGATTTCTATTTTAAATGTTTTTCAATGATTCTCAAATTGACAATTGTCAACGTTTCAGATAAATTGGATGCACTCACTCTTGAAGGATTTTGAAATAAGTGATGAAAAAATTGATAATGTAAAAATTGAAAAGAAGCTAATTAAAGTGGACGACTACCTTGCAGTTACCAAACCAGTTTCAACAATTTTTGGGAATCAGTATGGAAAAGGTAGCATGATGGACAAGAAACAAGCAAGGCAGATAATTACTGCATACGTTAAAAACAATGTAGGCTTGCAAGTTATAGCTTGATAGTCTTTCATACTCATTTTTTTTCACTTTTTCAGCTCTACTAAAGAGAACATATAGGAGGTATTTCTTATAATTTAGATTTCTTCCCTAATGGTATTTCATAACATTATCAATCCAACTTAAACCATTAGAATCTTAGATATGATCACATTTGAGTATTGACAACTAAAGTTTGGTTGGAGCAGTGCCTGGGTTCCTTAATGCTTGCGTTAACTCTCTTCTTGAAAACCTCCATTCTTTTAGTAATTTTTGCACATTTTTTTGATGCCTAGATATTTTGAAGTATTATTTTCAATTTTCTTAGAATCCAACTATGAAGGGAGAACTAATCATACCCAGTGATAATACATTGTTATCATTATTGGGATCTCGTGAGCCAGTGGACTGGAATACGCTGCTCCAAAAAATTATTTCGAAAATGACGAAAACCTATGTAATTACTTGTGCTGACGGACGACAAGTAACGAGAAAGTCAATACTGCCAAAAATTGTATTTAAGGTTAACGTTCTTCATAGTAGATATAGTGCATTTGACAACATATTAAAATATGAAACGAAATAAGAACGTTCTCTAATGTTTCAGGATAACATTTGAAGATTTTTTTCTCGAAGATCCAAAAAGTAATTTTCGAGGATTCCGTAACTGTAAATTTTAGATTGAAAACCGTTCTGGTAATAAGAAAGTTACGTTGGTGAATAATTTGAGCATTTATGGAATCGATCCTAAAAAACTTTGCCATGAAATACAGAGAGCTGTGGCAACAAGTGCTGTTGTTGTGAATAACGCCGCAGAATGCGAAGGTTTTCAAATCTTAGTGCAAGGAAACCATGTAAATCTTTATATTTTTTAATATTTTAATTCTATAACATTTCGATATAACTTCTCGGCGGTCTTCATAATATCCTGAACTTTGGCGGAAAAGCTGTAACGTTCTAACTGAAGCAACATATCTTTGGATAAACTGACTTAATTAATACCGTTACACTTACTTAATGCAGAATTTGACTAGTTTTCTTTTTTGTAATATCAAGAAATCAGCTTTCGCAGACCTTTTTTGATTTCAATTCCTATCTTATCTATGAGTTCTGTCTTCCATCACAATCCACGTGCTCTGTTTTCAGATTTTTTTCATCAGTAATCTGCTTTCTGAATACGGTATTGAAAAGGTGCATATGACGGGTCTGGAATTCATTCCAAAACAGCGATAATTATAATCGTTTGCAAAAAAATGTACTTTGCACTTTGTTTTTTATTTATCGGGTGATCTTCAATCGGTGCAGAATTATTTGATCACTAACACTCATATTTGCAGTAATTTTGCATCAAATTTTACTAGTCTTGTGCAATTATGACAGCGATATGCTGCACTTAAAAAAGATTCATTGTGAGCCAGTCGAAAATTTTTATGCAAACCTGATTTTTAGATCGGTTAGGTGCATTTTGACTTTCAAAATCGCACAGTTGAATTTTCGCTGCCACAGCTTTTTTTATTTGAATATAATCCTCAGTGAAACAGAAGTGCTTTTTATTATTTTACAAGTATTGTGAAGCGTTGTAAGATGAATTGTGTCAGTTTTTATTGGCACTAATTTATAATACAAGAAATTTCGCTGAATTTTTTACTCGGCTGGCAGGAATGTTTTAGTCTCTTGACCGGTGGCTATACTCATATTGTCGGTTTTCCGGTAAATTTTTGTGTTGATAAACGCTAAATTACGTGTTGTCTTTTGAACAATTGACTCAGCAATGATCGTTTCACCGAGCTTCGCTGCAGTTTGATATCTGACAGGATTGGCTTTAAAATTTTCAGTTATGTTCTGTTTATTTCCTTGTGCCTATGTCAAAGGTGGACATTCAGAATGTAGTTCTAAAATTACACTAAACGTTTAGGTGAACAAATTTAATAATTCAATAGTTTCAAATTTTCGCCTATGTTTTTGAAGAAACTGGGTTTGTTCAGGACCGTGATTGTTAGTAATCCAAAATATCAAGTAATTCTAAGCAATATTAAAATTTCAACTTACGAAACGGATAGATCCACACAACGTCCACCTGTCGGTCTACCGGAAATGAGGACAGCGGCAGTGGAAGCGATATTGACCAATGTTGCCACACAGCCGCCATGTATTGTACTGGATGGATTCAAGTGTTCATCGGTTATTTTTAGCTCAATTTCTACATGGCCATTTTCAGTAGCTTTGTTTACCACACACTGCAGTAAATAGAAATGAGCATATAACAGCAGTAGGTATTATCGTCACTGTTCTCTTCAGGATTCATATTATGTGATACCGGTGTGCTTGGCAAGGTAACTACGACTGTTTGCTTGAATTCTTCGTTCAAGACAACGATAGCTGCCAGTCACTTTTTGTTTCGAATAGTTCTGTCCCTACGTTAAATATTATCATTGTCATTACTGATGGAATTCATAACAGTGATGCTCGATGTTCCACTGTTCAAAATTTACCTTTTTTTTATTGGTGACGAAATATATATGTATCAAAGATGGGGATTTCTACGTCAACTTAAAATTTTTAATTAATTTGCCTAGTCAAATTGACGCTTATCCAATGAAGAACTGTATGATCATGAAAACGTAAACTCGATAAAAAGATTTCAACTCTTTTGTATCTGGTGGAAGTGATTTTTTAAACTTCGACGTAGCACACTGTTTGCCTTTTCACTGATACTACAAATCTAAGTTATCACTAAGTAGTGGTTTATGCTACTCTATTATGTGCAAAAATTTGGAAACTTACATTCCGTAGGCAATATGCGAAATTTTTCGTTGTTTCGAAATCCCGAAACATTTTCTTAAGATTGATTAAACCTTTGTTAGTCATAGTTCCTGCAAACAATGAAAATTTGGAAATAACAAATCAGTACCACTAGGCAATACCAAAGCTTACCGCTAATGCTAAGCGTGAATTTTCTGGAGAAGTTGAAACTGACCAGGAAGTTGCGCCGCTCACTACATGTGACGCGATTATTTCACTGTTGATCAATTGTGTGCCGCGATATTTTTTATATCACAATGAGTAGTCGCGTGAGGCTGCTGAATATGTTCGGTTGCGTCGAGAGATTAATCTATCAGATAAAGTTGTGAAGTTAAAGATTTCAGGACTGTGATGGATCCAGCGTTACTGAAACAACAAGCAGCATTCAAAGCTCGAGCTTCACAAGTTCTTGAGAATCTGTCTCAGAAAAATTCTCCATCCACATCTCACACCACATATGAGTATGTTTTTTTTTCTGCTGTTTCTTTTTGTTTAATATTTTATGGTGATTTTAATGTTTGGAAAATTTTAGTGCAGAAGCAAGTCGGAAGAAAAAACGTAAAGTACACAACGATCCACAATTATCAGTCAAGTGTAATCTTTTACATCTTATCTAGTGTTTTGTGCAGATCAAGTATTATAAAAGAATTTCTTGCTAAGTAATGAACTCGTTTTCCGTACAGCAAGTAAAATTACTTCACTTTTTTGATGTTAATTGCATTGATATAAAAGTGTTATTTGTTGTTTATGAGAAAGCAACTGTGTTTTGCAAATTTCTTGCATTGACTTCCATACTTTCAGCTTTATCCGATTACAATACCAAAAGTGTATTCCCTCATTCGACATCAAATGCTGTGAATTTTGGGACAATGGCGAAAATTGTTGATTACATGAAGGTAATGTGAGTTTAACTTTTTGATTATTAGTCACTAATCTTTATTTCCACCTTAAGACAATTTACCTATTGTTTAATAATTAAATTTGTAATAATTATATCTGTTTAGTGATCTAGGAAAATTGTTCTTTCACCTCATAGATGCCTTATGGTCAAGTAAAATGTGCAACTATCAAATGGGAAATTTTTTGACTGATGGTATATTAGGAATTAGTGTAAATGGAGTGCTGTAGCATTTAGGAATGTTAAACATTCATTAGTGAACGCTGTTCTTTCGGTTGTTGAATTCAGTCTTTATATGGTTGGCTTTTTGCTGTAAACTTATGTCATCATGTAACTTGTAGAAACGGCATTTATCTTCGCAGCAATGGCCACTAAGTTTGAAGGAGATATTGGAGGAGCTGCAAATATACGACCTTGGGAAGAAATCGGAGTTATGGCTTCAGGAGGTCTGTTTTTAGTTGCTGTTTTTAATTAAGTTTTTAGAAGAATTTTTTCCATTTTTATTTGTAATTTGGAAACCTTTAAATTTGGTTAAAATTTCTAGAAACAGTTATACGTTTCATAAATTTTGCGGAAAAATTTTTAAGCTTATGCAGTCAATTCTGCTGTTAACCAACCTTTTCAGTTCTACTGAATCAAGTGTGTTATAAAATAAAAATTAAAATATTTTTAGTCTTTGCCGCTAAATCCACGATTAACTGTCGATGAAAATGGGAAATATCTCTTCAAGCCGCCTTACAAAGTCAAAGGAAAGAATTCTTTGTTAGCACTGCTCAAAAAATACCACACAGAAGGAAAGGGCGGTATTTTATTATCGGATCTCAACGAGTGCATACCGGCTGCTGAAAAGCATATAGAGGTTTATTATATAAATTCGAAAGATTTCACCAACTCGTTTTCCACTTTCAGAAGTATTTTAGAGATAATTTATCGAAATCTGATATTAATAACGGCTGATTTCAGCGAATGAATAAGAATGATAAATAAAAATTGACGTTATCCTGACTGCTGTCGTATTTGTTATCTTCACTTATCCATTTTATCCATTTTAGGCACTTAATAATGTTATAATAGATGTGCAGACCATGGTCAACAAGCGCAAAGATCACGTTTATTTTTATAACGATCCCGACACTGATTATGAAGTTGATGAAAGTATGTTTTCTGTTCCTGTTCTCACGCAAATACAAATCTTGAAACTTGTTTTACTTACGTCCATTTATTGTTGAACAGTAATATACTTGTTTCCTTTTTCAACTTGGACAGTTTTAGTCCACGTCATTGATAAAAGTTTTGGGACTGGTTTTTACAAAATTGAGATATCACAAGTTTTCAATAAACTTGTGACAGTGAATGATGTAATGCTGAATTTCGTTACGTTGCCGTAATTATTCTAAAGCAGTACAGGTTTAGCAGGTGAATTTCCATCCTAGTAAGAATAAATTTTATATATCTTTTTTGCAGAATTCAAGAGCCTGTGGAGGAACGCATCTGTTGATCATCTGGATGAGAAGAAGATCGAAGAATATCTCCAGAAACACGGAATTGATGTGATGAAGGATTTCGGACCAAAGAAAGTAACTATTGCACCACCGAAACGAAAATTCCCACGGCGACGGACTAATCAGAAAGTTCATAATGAACATTTGACTGATGTTTTGGAAGATTATTCAACTTAATTGCAACACTAGTTAAGTAGCAGTCTGTCCAACTGAAAATGCGTTAGAAAATGCAGAACGTATTCTCTAACTGTATTCTCAAATCAAATATCTAGAAGTCAAAGTGCAAGAAATATATGAAAAATTAAAATGATAAACCAAAAACACATGAGAAATGAAAATTCATACACAAATGTATGATTTCTTAAATCAAATATCATTCTTATTGTTTTTGATGCTTTTGGTTTCCTGCAGCTTCATTTATTCATTTTTGCATTGTACTAAAACAGTTGTATTATATGATGCTTCATATAAATAAATCTTTCATTCCCACTGATGATATCGAACATTGACATAGCAATGTTATTTAAAGTCTTTCAAATGTTCTGGATTGTGAATAAGAAATAAAGTAATAATTAAATTTTATGTGTAAAAGTTTCGACATGCATAATACCTCGCACTTAGTCGGACTCGAGATTTATTATTTAATATGCAGAAGAGAATAGTCCCGATTTTAGCTCTAGTATAAACTCTGAGAGATGGGAATTGAATTAAGCAGAAAGTTGAAAATAAGGGTGAACGGATTTGTCAATTTATATTTTAGTTGCAAGATATCAGTAGCAGTACCTGTTCCTATATTAAATCACGGATGTAATGGTGCTGTCACATTCAATCGTGGAATTTGAAGTCGCTTAAAACAGGAAGTGCCCTAAATCGCTTATCTTTTTTTGGTGACCTTTGATACCCAATAGCGGTAGTGAAATTTAAATGTAGACAATGAGGCAGGAGAATGAAACGAGAAAGTCGTTAATGGGAACAGCATGTTTGAACGATCATGAGTGGTATTGATATCCGGAACGTTTCTGATCAAATGATGCTGGGAAGTGTGGCGAAGGAAAAAAAATGAATGCTTGCAATTTCGTAGGTTTTGTAATTAAAGAATGGTTAATGAGGGCATGACCGCCAGTATCGCGGGTGACTTTTTAATTTGATTGACATGACATTTGACCCAAATTTAATGAGACACGTTGTGCAAGTGGTAGAACTGCTTTCTTTTTTTTTTGCTTACTAAAAACCTGTTTGTAAATTTCCACAACCTATTTATCCTTCATTCTTTAGCGATATTACTGGAACGGTAAAGGCAACAAAAATTTCACCCTAAAACGGAAATAATGCAACATAATTAATGAATAATTTTGATTTCCATTCATTTAATTACTGCCTATGTAAGCTTTTAGTGAAATGTATGCTTCCGGATGCTTTAGAAGATTACTTTTTATGCAAATTTAATAAAGTGTTCAAATTTCTTTTAAATCCAATACATCTTTTTATTCAAATTTAATAAAAGAAATATTGTGAATTTTACACAATTAATGAATTTGTGCTTAATTTTTGTTTTATAACTAAGGAAAAAAAAACTTTTGATCACTTTTGATCATTACATTTCTGAACGTCAATACGTATATATGTAAATGCTAATTAAGTGAATGATTTCATTACAATCCTCAAGGTGATAATGCACTAATGAATTTATACCAAATATGTTTAGCAACGAAAATGTTTTTGTTTAAAAAAAAAATTGTTGCAACTGCAAAAAAAAACGAAAACTTCATTTGTGCAGTAATTTCTCCTTTTTTTTTCTTTAAATGATTAACCTATTTAGATTTGATTTCACCTTCTCTTGACCCCATTTACTACTCACTTATATTACATTCTGAATTTTAAGTGCAATGATTCTTTACAATAACTTAAAAGGAAAGAAAAAACAGAATGTTTATTTGTTATGAACATTGGTTCTTTTTTAAATTTCAAGAAATTTTCCTGTTTGTTGAATTCTTATAGGAACAACAACAATCAACAACAGCAATAATGGAGCAATGACAAGAGCAAAGTAATAATATCTCATTGTTTAATTTCCAACATTCCGTATCGTATCTTTTTTCATCCTGAAATTTATGCAATAAACATTGAAACCGGATATTCCTTCTTTTTTCCACTTTCTTTCGATGAATCCTGTTCCCTTTTCAAAATGATACAAAACAATCCGGTACGCTATCGGTTCGTTCAAATCGCAAACAAAAGCGCAACTGTTCCACTCCTAATTGTTTAATAATAGCAATTTGAACTGTTTAAAATTTCTCTTCGGAATAATTGTTCAACAAAATTCATACAGACAATAAATAAACAAATATAAAATAAACGATACAAAGAATCTTTCTACGATAGCAGGAACAGAAATCACCAGTAAATTTCAACTATCTCGAATTGATGCTCCAAAATTAGCAGTGTAAAATGGTTGCTTTAAAAGGAAAAAATTTGAATATTTTGAATAAATTTGAATAATTTGAATATAATTTTGCATAAATTTGAATATATGTTTTCTTTTTTGATAGACTAAAATTCCTAGATTGCTATATATTCTATTTTATGTTTTTTTTATTTAGCAAGAAATTAAAATTATTTTTTAGGTCATTAATTATTAGGTTAACAATACATTTCTTCTACTGCACGTAGCATTGTTTTTTTCTTTCTTTTTTGTTTGTGACAAATTAATACGAAGTAGCCCATTTACCTTTTTGAAAAGGATTTTTTGTTTTTCCTTTTCAAAACTGGTCTTTCTTTTTTTTACTCAAAAAATTTTTGAAAGTTTCAGGATATTTTCAGTACTACTTAACCTAGTGATACTGAATTGAATTATTCGTTGCAGTAGGAATAATTAGAGTTGATATCAATAATAATTAATTCTAAGTAGTAGTAGTAGTAACATTGCTGATAAATGATAATAGTAAATACCTATATCCTGATCCGTGTGTATGTGTTTGTGTACAAAACATGCTTTTGCTTTCCCGGAGGGCATAATTCTCTCTGATGATTTTTTTTTTCCTTGGTGCATTAAATTTGGTGCATTCAGGTGTAAAACTAAAAAGCTGAGATTACAATCCAGAATTATTTCACGTAAATTACCGAAACAACAACAACAACAACAATGGGTGAATTGATGGTAAATTTATGCATGAACTCTCTCTCTTACCTTTTCCAGATTTTTTAACCTTTCGCTTTTTTTCATTCATCCTTTATCCGCCCACTCATTTCTTCCGTTAACAACAAAACGCAACAGCCTTATAGCAGCGGTAATATGAAATGAAAGAGAAAGAGGAGGATACAGCTGCGATATAAAAATGTCTTTGGTGATAGCGATCCAGTTTACTCACAAATATCACCGCAACACAACTACCGACCTTTCTTCACTTTCACTTATCTCTCTGATAATGTCCTACAGTACTGGCTATCAGCTATCATATTATCATCGTATGATATACATTGCCGCTACTTTACTTCTACTAATTACACAACGTGTGCAAGCGGAATTTTTTAATATTCATAAGCCTAATCGAACACTTATTGTACTATCAGCACCATCCATATGGTTTGTTTTGCTATAATTTTAAACAGATTTAAATGAAATAGTAAAGTAGTAATTGTAGACGCAGTACTGAATTAATATATGTAAAATAGTTGAGTGATTAATTTTAATTAATTTAAATTGTTAAAAACAAATAGCTTACTATTACTTAGCATTACTATTATTATTATTATTATTGTTATTATCGTTATGTTTCCTAGCAGCAAGTAAATTCTCTTTTGACTATATAATTTCTAAAATTTTTAAAAAAATTCATAATTTTACAGATTAATGGTTACTAATTCCATTATTAATTACATTGTGAAATTAATTAGCAAACTTTTTCTTTTATTAAATTTAACTTACTCTAACTTACTTTAACTTACTTTAACTTACTCTTTGATTAGTATTGTATTTTTCTTTCATTAATTCACTTTAACTTAAACATAAATTGCTAGTCAATATGAATGTTTATTTTGAAAAAATGCTAATAAATTCCTATCATTTTAATTACTTGTTCGTTTACAAGTAATTTTAAATTACCGTCTACAGACTGATAAGAAGCTAAGCTAATTAATTTAATAATCATTTTTAATTTTAATATTATTTAATTATTACGGCAAAATTTCACCACTCATTGTAACAGTTCCATTTCTTGACATTTGACCGTGAGAAATTGGCAAATCTCTATCGGCATATCTCTGCTAAAACCTGTTTTCCAATGAAACCTTCCTGTATTGTTGTTTTTTTTCCCCGCCCGCTTCCCCCCCCTTTCTTTTCCCCTTCTCCCCCTCACCCCGAACAATATCAAGGCGAGTAATCGTCTCAAAAAAAGGCGAGAACTTTTTAAGAATTTTTCAAAATTGTTACTGAGTGTTATAAAATAATGTATTTAATGCATGCATTATTGTAATTTAAATAATTTGTTGTAAAATTTGAAAGTGTTATTGATTTCGAAGCCTGGAGGATAGAATTTCGATAGAATTTTTGTTTATTTCAATTTTTGTTTTTTTTTTATTTAAATGCTCAATTGTACTGTTACTTCTCAAATTTCTTCTAAAAAGTATAGTTGTTCAATTCTTCTTCTCTTCCTAATTTAAAATCTGCTAATTTGCAGTTTTGATAATTATGGAGAACAGCTCACTCTCTCTCTCCCTCTCTCTCTTTTCAGGGATGACAATTATCATGATTTATTTGAGACGATTATTGCATTTCAGATCGAATTTGCGAAAACAATCCATGGTATCTATTTTGTTTAATGAGTATAGAAGAAATTACTTATTAAATAAATAATAATAGTAATAACAATAATAATAGTAATGATAATAATAATAATAATAATAATAATAATAATAATAATAATAATAATAATAATAATAATAATAATAATAATAATAATAATAATAATAATAATAATA
>JABVXW010000271.1:45519-73578 GCA_013365375.1 Litomosoides brasiliensis | reverse complement strand
ATATTCAAAGCAAAAAAGCAAATTAAGTAAAAACAAATTTAATTATAATTATGGAATGCAAAGATTTGACAGTAAACTTTTTTAAAAAAAAAAGAAAAATTAAATTAATCAAGTAGGCAAATATGGTGTATCGCTGCAATTCAAATGTCAACTACTACAACTCTAACTAGTGAGCGAATAAGCGGAAGATGCATACAGCGCAATTAATGATCGGTGAAATTCATTCACTTTTAAATTTCAGACAATGATGAGGTAAAAAAAAATGAACACTTTATTTTTACAGACACAAAAGACCTACTGTAGATATCGAAACAGCATAAATGGCATATGTAAGATTTAATAAATAATATTGAATAGCAATTAGAAATCAGTAGAATTAAAAGAATGAGTTAAAGAGTGTAAAATAAATGAGAACAATAAAAAAAATTTTAAAAGAAAAAGATGAACACAATATTCTCAACAATTTTCATCTTTATATTTTATAATTTTAAAAAAATTCTTGAATTATATTTTGCCACTAACAACTATACGATAGTAGTAGTGTAGATTTATAAATAAGAGTGAATCACTAAATAATTTAAAAATTATTAATTTGGAATGGAAATTAAGTTTTATTTGAATGGAAAAAAAACAACTATCGAAATATTTTTAGTATTTCGGTATGGGTAGTTATGATTGGCCGTTTCTTGTTTCAGGCTATTTTCACAGTACACCATTTGGAATGTTACAAAAATAATTTATAATTTTGAAGCTAACAATGTATGGCACACAGAGCAATTATGCAACAAACAACAGGAAAGTTTGTTTATTTTTGTTTTTTAAGAAAAAAAAAAGGAGACGAAGGAGCAATCAGATAGGTGAAAAGATTAATAGTTGAATTTAAAAAAAAAAAACTGTTATCATCAAAAATGCTATTATCTGAAATTAATGTTAAGATGTCATTGTCACCAGTATCATTTATTATTATTGTTGTTATTATTTTACTATTATTGTGCTTTTAAGTATTAAAATTTGCAAAAAAAGAAGTCAGCTCAGGCCAGTAATAAATCATACCATTTTTCCCAACATTTCATAGAAAAAGTACTATTTAAGTTAAAAATTTAATGATTCTTTTTGGATGTAAAAAAAAAGAATAAAATAACGTGCAAAACAATAATTGTTGTACTGTGAAATTATAATTTTAACAAGTAAAATTAAATTTTCCCGAAATGTACGAAATTATTTGCTACGAAAATTTATTGTAAAATATTAGAAGATGTAACTGTATTAACTAATTTACCAAAAATTAAATTAAAACGTACAATTAGCAAGTGAAAACATTTTTATAAAGAAAGAAGGAGCAGTTATTTTTTTTTCGTTTATAAATCATTAATGTTTTTTCTAACTCACTCAAAAAAGATCTTAAAGTTTCCTTTCTCTTTTTATATCATAAAAGTCTTATGGTATTTTGTATTTGAACATTTTTCTCGAAAATTTCAAAGTACTTTTAATTATTTTTAATAATTTGCAAATAATTTAATACAGTGTACAGGCAAAGATAATGAAAATTATGTGGAAGATAGGATGACAAGATACTTTGATAAGGTGAAAATATGTGCATTTAATTGTAAAATCGATGAATTTATAATTGAATAATGAATCTGTACCTAATTATTTGTTTTCATAATTGTTCAAAAACAGGTGGAGGGGGTACTGGACCAAGAATTGTTGCACTATTTGTATTAGAATTCAGTTCTACTTCCTGTTGTTGCTCTTGTTGTCGTCCTTGTTGTTGTTGTTGTTGTTGTTGTTGTTGTTGGTGTTGTTGATCTTGTTGTTCTTCCTCTTGCCTGTTACGATCATGACCACGACGGCGAGCATTCATGAAAAAATTCGCAACCGTTGTAGGATCCAATTGTAGTTGTTGCGATATTGTTAGCTGCATTTCCCGTGATGGCCGTTTGGTTTCCTTGAATATTGCCTGTAAAAGGATCTTTTTTTTTTTCAATATAAATTATATTTCACACTTAAAAATTTCATAACAGCGTGCGGTTAAATTTTATTCTCTTTGAAACATATTACGAGCAATGTTTTGGTCATTTGTTAGTTTGTGATGAATTAACGAATTATAAATTATATTATTAAAAAATATGGTGCAAATGCGTAATAATGCCGTGAAAATAGTGTGATAATAGAGAGAGAGAGAGAGAGAGATAGAGAGAGTGAATTGTTGCAGAGAATTGTTGTAACGAACTACTACTTCACTCCTTTTCCATATTGGAAGGAAGTAGATAATTCCAACTTGCTACCGTATGTCCTCATTCTTCTAGTTTACGTGATCGCCACTTTCTCAAAATGAAAAAGAAAGAAACAAAAATGAGAATGAGAAGTTATTTCTTTGCTCGAGTAAGGAAGGATGTATATCCCAAGCCAGAATGCCATCAAGGCTTAACATACCACCGTCCTGCTTGTAATGTATCCGGAGGACTGGTCCTGTGATGACTTTTCCTTCTTCGCTACTGATAACTGACAACTGATTGCTTCCGTGAAACGAAGGAAGCGGATACGCACGTAACTGATTAATTATTTGATATATTGATAGAAATAATGGAAAGAGTGGAGCGTATTTGGTATTAAATTTGGAGTAAATTTTAAGAATAGCAAATTAAATCTAAATTTTGTTGCAATATGAATGAATGGTATGTGTTTTTTCCTTCTAATTTGAAAGAACGGAAAATTTTAAAGTGATAGAGGCTACACTCATCAGAATTTTTGATAATTTTAGGTTAAAATAATTAAATGAATACATATTACAAATATATAAGAGAGTTAAATAAACATATGTATACACTTTTATAATATATATACACATATATATATATAAGTACATAAAGAAAATGTTACATTCACTGCGTATTTTTTTATATAATTTAATCTCACAAACTTCTGCTGAAATTTATAGTTTTCATAAATGCCGTCTGTTTATAAATTTTTAATTTTTTTTGATGTTTTTCTTTTTTTCAAATATCAATTAGCACCTGCAACTGGCCCACCTGCAATGTACGTCTTTGAATATCGGTGAACACTAAGCGTGGTTTTTTAGGTGTTGTCGGTTGCGAAGCACCATTAATTTGTTGTTCATCTTTCCGTTTACATGCTAAATTCAATTAATTTAATTATTGACTCTATAAAAACGAAAATTGCACAAACAATCACAAAGAAACTATTAAATTAAAAAAAATTAAACAATTTATTTAATAATTAATGAGTTATATGTGAAATTTTTCTGTATTATTTAGATGTAAAAAAAGAAATTTGAAATTTTTCTTAAAACTTAAAAAGAAAAACAGAAAAAGAAACAAAGAAAGAAAGAAAGAAAGAGGGAACATATACAAATATATTTTATGTCAGTCCCTTTGAATCACAGTTAAGCATTCAATTTTTAGAAATGTATGTCCAATACATATCATAATTAATAGTCTAGGAAAACATAAAAAGCACCGAACATCCATTGACAGTGTCCTCTTACAAACGCATTTACAGTAATGCTTATTAATTCACAGTTGGAATAGTGACCTTTCGGCGTCAATAATTGCTATCAAGCACAGGTCAGATCTCAATCACGAGATTAAGAACATCATTACTAATGCTTCTAAGATAAGTCTAGCTTAAATGAGAATATTCTGATATAAAAAGATTTCAATTAGAGTTTCAAATTAAAAGTAGTGAAGTTTGATGATAAGGTTAACAAGGATAACTTAAGGGGAATAAACAATTTAGGATGAGATTAATCCTAACGATACGTCAGGATTTATAATGTGTTCTTATGACGAACGGCTATTCTCATCCACAGAGGATTTGAAATAATTATTGTAAACGATAGAAATAATGTACACTCTTACAGAGAAAACGGATGTCTAATCTCCTAATTTTTAATTCTGTTAAATTGATCCTTTTTCGGAATTTAGTTTCACGTACTTAAGTTGATACAGTTGCAAATAATTTCAGCATATTTTTCAAAATATCATATCAAATGAATTTAATTAAAAATTTTTCATCCTTATTTCTTTGTAATTTTTCTTTTTATAAAATTTTCATAATTATCTATTAAAAAAAAATCAAAAAACTTTGTATAAATTTTAAATAAACAGTGAAAAAAAAATTACTGAAACAAAAAGGGCTAGAACTTTGTGATCAATGCCATATTTTTTCAAAAAATCATATCAAATATTCGAATTTCATTGACTAGATCAAAATATGTACGATCAATTTTGATTCATTGTGGATAAGTTGCTAGAAATTCAATTTTAATGAATCATTGAAAAATCGGCTTAAAGCAATGATGCAAAAAGGAACATCTGGAACGGATGATGCATTATTAATGAATGTCAAATATGCATGTATGCATGGGTGCGTGCGTGTGTGTGTGTTTGCGTGTTCGTGTGTGTTTGCATGTGTGTGTGTACATATAGACGTATATGTTCGCGCATGTTATGCACATTGTTCATGCGGATACAGACAGGTGACTACTGCAAACAATGTATGATACATGAGGATATATCGATGACCTTGATCTAATTATCTAATTACCGCTTGCTTGATCTAACTACTGTAACATCAGCAATATCACCATCATCATCATCATTTGCTCAGATTTAAAAATACTACAAAAATGTATAAAATATATTTAATAATTATTATGCAGGAAAATTCGATTATAATTTTACTTACTGTTTTTTTCTCTCCCTCTTTTGTCATATTAGTTAATAAATTAAATTTTTAATTTCTTTTTTTTCTAGTAGAACTTTGCTACATAACTGATTAATATCATTAATATTAACTACTTCTTATTTTAGTTATAAAATAAAAAGAAAATTGGTAAAAGTTGATTACTAAAATTATTTAAATAATAGGTGGATTAAAAGTTCATATCCTAAATTAAGCAGAAATTTTTCACAAAAATTATTCAATAGGCTGAAACCGTTAGGTAAGAAATGACATTATTATAGCACACAAACAAGTATTGCTCTGTCAGTGATAGTGATGATGCTGATAATTTTCATTTATCATTTATCATATCTCTTACAATATCAACTACTAATCTTCCTCATATGTGAAAATTATCAAACGAATAAATAAACTGTCGTTAAAGTGCTAATTAAATTACTAAAAGAATTAATTTAGCAAAATTTCATCTTTGGAATATTTAAAAAGTCCCAAATATTATGAAAACTCTTTTCTAACTTACTAAGCTATGTAAATTGCATTGAAAAAAGTGGTATAAAAATAGATCGGCTAAAGATTAACCTTTTTTTTTACTCGAATTGCAGATCAAAAATTATTATCGAAATGATAGTTACTATTCCTAAATTTAAAAAAAAAAACCCGTTTTACGCATACTCAATAGGATTAACTATTTCATATAATTGTAGCAAAATTTTAGTCCTTTCTAATTGCTCAGAGCTATTGTGTTTAAATTGTTCTATGGAAAAAAAAAGAAAAAAAAAGAGAAAAGAGAAATAAATAAATAAATTTGCTAGAGCATTTATAATTAAGATAAGTTAACAGTGCATGAATCGTTTTTGTAATTGATAAATGATAATATTTTTTTTTAAATGGGTAATTCTTTCATTTCTTTTATTAACTAACAATAAATATTTTTCAGTCAATTATTTTTTAATTAAAAAAATTGTTGAAAATATTTCATTTTGTTATACTACACAAATTTTCTTTTCTTCCACTAAAAGTGCTAGTAAAAAGGAAAAATGGACAAAAATGAGAAGGTTATGGGTAAAGGATAAAAGATAAACAAAAAGGTACACAAAGGTCAAAAAACAATTAAACCCCAGAGGTAAGTGGAATCCCGCAGATAAAAAAAGGATTGAATGAAGAAAGGAAAAAAGAAAACCACCATCTGTGGGTACAGTAGCAGCTGCAACCTCATCATTAATTTAAACTCATGTCACCCTCATTTCCCATCCGGTCACTCATTCATTCTAGCTGTAGCACATGCAATGGTCATCATCATTATCATCATCATCATCATCATCATCATCATCAGTATCATTATTATCATCATCATCATCCTTACCATCAAGGACATATGTCATTCATATAACAACATTATATTTCACAGTCTCTCTTCGCAATATCATATAAATCAGTTCAATTTATAATAATTTTCACTTCATTAATAAAAATTTTGTTGTTGCTAAAATTTCAAGTCTCTCTCTCTCTCTTTTTCTTTTTCCCTCCCTTCCTTCTTTATCACATTTCTCACGTTAAAAAAAAGTGATCAAAAATTTGTTTTCAATTATATATGAGAATTGATTGGATCCTGCAATATTTGACAAAAAAAAAATTCAAACACAGTAATTAATGTCTGTTAAAAAACAATTATATTAGTTATTTCACTGCTAAAAAATAATATAAAATTCTCTTCCAGTCTTATATGCTAAACTAAAGATGAAAATGAGAAAAACAAAAAAAAAATTGACAACAATTTCGAATTATTAAACAAAAAAGGAAGAAAAAGAAAAAAAAAAGATCAGGAGGGAAAGGAAAAAATTACCAGCCAAGCGTAAAGCAGACATTCGTTGAAATTCCGGTTCCTGTAACCATTTCGCCATACGTCTGAATGTTTCACGGCCACTCTTAAGCTTTGACCATGGTTTTGGATTCCTCAGTAAATCCGAAAGTGTTCCTTGTGACCTAGAAGATAATATAGTTAATGCAATAAGTCAAGTTATTTAAATCTTTAAAATTTCCTAACGATCATCTCTTCTCTTCACATTTAGCCAGAAAATAAACTTTTAGGATAGCATAAAACAAACACTGAATATGACTGATCTTTTCCGGAAAAGTTACAAATCGTCTAAAATAATTATAGGTAATTCCTGAAGTGTATGAAGAAAGGGAAAATTTTGAATGAAAAGTTACAGATGGTATATTATTTTAGCCTTTTTCTGCATTCTGACAATTTTCTTGGTTGTAGAAGTTGGTTTTTTTTATAAAAAAAAAAAAACATGAAATGGTGTTGTGATATTAAATTGAAAGAAAGAATTGTGGATATAAAGTATAGGCTTTCTCCTATATGACAACTGATTAATAGGTATCCTAAAATGAAAAGAACGAAAATTAGGTCATATTGAAGGAAGGGAAACAGGTCATATCCATACTTCTAGCATAGCGAATTAAAAGGAAAAGGAATAATTTTGTAATCAATAGTTTCATCAACTGATATAAACATTAAGTCAGATTTCACGTCAAATACTGTCATCATTTGGAGGAGGATGGTTGTCATTGTAAATGAGTTAAAATAATGATAATTATTATTGGTGATATATTGCAAAACGATTTCATTGATGATAAGAAGTAAAATTTTTTGAAAGAAAAATAATTTGATAAGAAACCTGCATAAAACACGTTGTGCAAAGATTGCTTGAGGAATTGAATATCGTTTAAGTTCAGCGGAAATTCGTTGTGCAAGATCTTTTGTATTTAGCTCATCCATATCACCATTATCAGAATCTGGTGATCCAGCACGCGATAATGTATCAGGTTGCTGTATTGGTGATGAACCGTTCTGGAATTTCTATTAAAATAATAATTGAAATAAATGTTTAAAATTTTAGCTATCATTATCAGTGAAAGATGATTTATTTTTAAAATTTCATAATTTATGCAAATTTCTTAGATATTATTAGTTGTAAGTTATGCGTGAATTTTTCGGATGCTTGCTGATATTCTTTATCACAGTACCAATAATATTTAACATTTATACCATTAACTTTTTTTGGGTCATATATTTTTGTAATGACAAATATTACTTAACGTTCCTCATTAAATCAATTAACGTTCCTTAAAATTTTTAAAATCATCAAGAAATTTTGGTTAATACGTAAAAAACGAAGCAGAAAAGGAACCCTTTTGACGGTTTCCATTGTTTCTGTATTCAAAACATCGCTTGGACCATTAAAAGTATTGTATGAAGTTGAACTGATGAAATCCAGTTTTTCTTGTTTCGGTTCCAGAACACCACTGTAGGACGGTACATAGGGTGACTGAGAAGGTGAAAATGGTTCGGTCAGTTGATGAATCTGCTGATGTAAGGTAACGGGTGTAGTATATTCATTCCTACTATCATTGTTCGAATCAGCCGATTGACCTTCTTCCGTATCCGGTTCACTTTTCATATCATAAACATATTTGATGTTTACGTTATAGGCAAATGAACCAAAATTCAATGAAGTTAGCATAGGACTTGTTGGAGTTTGTTGGAAAAATAGGCTACCACTAGAACAGGCACCAGTAGCTGATTCACTTACTGCAGGACTTGATTCGGAACGGTTAAATTTAACAGATGAATTGGTAACAGTTGAAATAGGCGGAAGTGGTTGAAGAGGTGTTAACGTAGTATACTGGTTGAATGGTGTTGTCGTGCCAGCAGTTTGACTTTGAGGACTACTACGGCCATGAGCCGAATAACTGTCATTGTGGATATGATTCCGGTAATTTTCCGGTTGTGAAGGTGAAGAATTCGGTAACGTAGCTGATAACAACGGATCCGAGCTATTGCTGGTCATCGGTCTGGATGATTCCAGTCCTTCCATTTGCCCAAAGTATACGATGCACTGAGATGCGGCCGCTTCGTTTCTGGGCTTTCAACGTAAAGCAAAAAGCTGTGCAACAGAGACAGACACATACACGCTCATATAGACATACACACACACACACACACACATGCACACATACACACACACACGCACATGCACATGCACGTACACAGACAGATTCATAGAGAGGAGGGGACACTAGAGGCGTGACATTTAAGGATATCCCCTAAACTCCGCCTCAAAAAAGGAAGAAAGCTTCTTACTCTGATAGATAGAAAAGGGAACAATCCTGGAGAGTTAAGCTAGCCATTAGGGAGTAATGGATTAGGACTTTCATACCCTCTCTCTCTCTCTCTCTCTCTCTCTCCCCCTCTCTCTCTCTCTCTCTCTGATGCTGTATATTCATCAGAGTTGGAAGAAATGAAGGAAGAAAGAAGATAATGGCGACATTGTTGATCCAGAGATCCAGAAAGGAAAAGAAGGACCAACCGACCATTTATGGATGATTGCCTGACATGCTAGCTGCTTGCAGCACTCTCAGATTGCTACTGTTGTTGTGTTTGCTCGCAGATTTCCCACCACTCGCCCGTTATCCTTTCAACTTAGCATAGCTTACTATCGTCGCTCTTGAAACTCTTCTCTTCCATATTGCGCTAATCCATGCAACATCAGCTGCTACTACCACTACTACTACTACTACTACTGTCGCTGCTGCTGCAGTGCAACTAATTTTTACAATTAAAGAAAAAAAAATTTATTATTTTTCTAATTTTACCATTTAAATTAAAATTTTATTTGGCAAGTTTTTCTTTTTTTGATTTTATTTGGTGAATTTTTTTTTATCATTCATTTCGATAAATTATTCCTTCTCTCGATCTCTGGATGAATCTTGATGAATTCTTGGGAATTAGAGAGCTCATTGCTTTTTCTCTCTCCATCTCTACCTCTCTCCCTTTTCACTTGATTACACTTTACTCCATCTCCACTCCTAATACTTTAAAAAAGAAATGAAATATATTAATTTTGTTAAATTTTGAAAATATTTCCACTAATTCCATTTTGAAAAATTGAAAATAATATTTTCAAAAATTTGAAAATAATTCCACGCCACTCATATAACTATTATTTATCTGTAATTTAAGAAGATATCTACAAATTACATTTGTATTTTACCTTCTTTTGTAAAAAAAATAAAAGTAATTTTATGAATTTATAAATTAAAAGGAAAAGAAAAATTAACATACTTTCTATTAATTTAATTTAAAAGGAAAGAATTATGTGTTACACATTTTATTTGATGAATATGGTCATTTCATAGCACAGATTTACATCACTGTACACTATTTTATTTGAGCAAAAAATGAAAATACACTAAAATTCAACAAAAAGAAGAAAAAGAAAAAGAAAAATTTATTATTTAATAATATATAATAGATGAAATTTGTCTATGTTTTGTTAGAAAAAATTTTCGACAGGTATTTGTATTCATAAATTATTCGTAGAATCATTAAAGGTAAAGTGATTGAAATGAAAGGATAGATGGATGGATGGATGGATGGATGAAGAAAGAAGGATAGATAGGCAGAAGAAAGATAAAGAAAAGAAAATTTTTAGTAGAATTTACTGCTCAAAAATTTTATGATTTAATTTGATCAGTAAAATGTAACAATTTTCATTAGTACTATCATAGATGGTAATAATAAACGATATCATTTGGCAATATTTTAAAAAAGAAATTCAAATTTCACATATAATAAACAATTATTCAAATTGCTTGCAATCAATGTTTGCTAATTTATGATCTTTCTTTTCCCTTCCCTTCTCCTTTTTTTTTTCATTCTACACTTTTAGTGTAAAAAATATATCGTAAGAGTTTTTTTTCTCTTTCTCGGATTTCAATTAAATCTATTAGATTTCAAAATAAACAAACATTGATAAAATGTAATCATTTAATCAAGCCTATTATTTGACGGTGTATACATATGCGCCTGAGCATGTCGTACCCTTTCCGCCATTTCTTTTTCTTCTTCACCCACAAACATCGTTTTCATATCATATTCATCATCATCTTCGTAATAATAACCTATTGGCCTGGAAAAAAACAAATGAAATATTCTAGGATTATCAGAGACCTAACTATTGTAAGGTTGAAGTGTTTGTTATTTTAATTAAATTGCTAAATAATAATTAATGTAGTGCAAAAAGTTAAAATTTAAATTAATTTTTTTTCTGCACTGATACGAACCTCGGTTGTTCGCTTGGAACCCGTCCATACAGGAAATTGGTATGAGTATTTTCTTCAACCGGACATTTTTCCGGTTCGGATAAATCTTCAACTCGATTAAACCGATATGATATCATCCAAATGATGATAACAATGATAACAAGAATGGTTACCACACCGCCAATACCAGCTGTGATAAGAGCTATCTTTTGTGTTCGTGCTTGGAAGCGAACCTATAAAAAGCAAGTAATTTTATTTAAGATTTTGATATGAATTAATAGTAATAATGATAACAATAATGGCAATAATAATAACAATAATAATATAATAATAATAATAACAACAGTGATAATAATAATAAAAATAAAAATAATAATAATAAATAATAATAATAATAAATTTCGAGGTTTCTCAATTTTTCTTCTTTTTTTTAATCCCAAAGACAGAGAGTTTAAATAAATGATGAGCATGTTCGAACTGTTTTAGGTTTCGAAGGAAATATAATGGTTTTTGCAAAATTAAAATGCCATAATGATTTATTTAGAATTTTCGTTGCAATTTGTTTTTTTTCAAAATTTTAATCTAACCTCACAACGATCGCCCGAAAAATTTTCTTTACAAATGCATTCCACATAACCAATTGGATTCTTCTTGCAAGTACCATCATTAAGACAAAAGTTATTGCAAGCATCTAAAATAGCTTCTTTTTCTTTTCTTTCTTATTCGAATAATAAAAAATACTGATAATAATTACTATCAGTGCTATACTAATTAACTTAAAAACTATTTAAAATCCAAAAGATAAAATAATTTAACTTAAAAATTTGATTTAACTATACCCTAACATTGATGTATTTAAAATTTTTTCTCACTTTAGTCATATTTCATATTTGTGGTGTAATCGATACAAATATAGTCGGATAAAAATTAAAACTAAATTTTTAAAAAAAAAGTTATAATTTTATACATTTATTGAAAGGATATGAAATTACTACCTTGGCAATGTGTTCCATTTCCTTTGTAACCAGGTTTGCATTTGCACTGATAAGATGGAATATCATTATCATCTGGTAGATCAATGCAAACTGCATGCCATGAACAGTTATCCTCGCCAGTAACACATTGATTTGTTGAATAGCACTGACTTGCTTGTGTTGCACCTAAATTAAACATTAAATTAATCCTAAAATGAATTCCGAATATCAACAAAAGCATTAAATTATAAAATAACAGATATTATTTTAACTTCTAATTTGTTAATTCAAGTATTTTACAATTTACAATATGTATTTTCTAGCGAATGCTAAAATATATTATTTGAATTTTGCGCATAAAAATTAGGATGTGCGGGGGCTTATAGAGTTGGTTTTTCGTTTTCTAGTGTTTTTTTTTGTTTCTTTTTTTGTTTTTTAAAGACCTTGAGCAGCAGTGGTGTGATCAGGAGGACAATGCTTGCAAACAGTTTGAATTTCTTCATCCTGGAATGTTCCACGAGGACAAAATTGACATTGTTTTCTAAAATAGATGGCATAATTATTATTTATATAATTAAATGTTACAACCAAATTTGAAATTAATTTCTCTATTTATAATGCTAGTACAATTTTTTAAATATCTTCAAAAAATATCATCTAAATAACTGATTTGTGAACAATTTTATCTTGTTTCCTTTGTAAAATTATTTCCTCCCTATAAAAATAGCACTAAATTAACTTTCCCAATGTTATTAAATAATTGTTACAAAATAAAAAAATAACTTACGTGGTGGTAACAAGAAATTGTCCAGCGGAACATTTCGGTGTATTGCACTGCATACGACGAACGGATGCAATGCCTTCGGTAGTGGTACCAGGTGGACAATCAACGCAACTTTTGTGAACACCACGTGTACGATAGGTTCCTTGTGGACACGATAGACAGACACCAGATTGTGTCAATTGCTCACCATCTGAAATTTAAAATAACGAAAAAAAAATTGGTTAATGTTATCAAATTTTAACTTTACTTATTACTTTATTAAAAAAGAAATGAGAATTAAAATTTAATTAATATTTCCTGAAAAATTGATAATTACAAGGGACAATTGAAAAGAAAAGAAAGGAGAAAGAGAGAGAGAGAGCGAGAGAGAAAGGAAAGAGTTGGAACGAAATAAATAAAACGTAAAATATTTCTAGCTGTTGGTCGTTGCGTAAACATTCTTTAAAAAATGAAACTTAAATCAATCAACAGCACTCCATTAGCTTTATTTATTTGAAATTCAAGCAAAACAAAACAACCCTTCAATATATTTATTTCCATAAAAAAAAAATTAAAAAGCTATTTACCAGGACATTCATCACGACATTCATCTTCAGCTACTGATGTTTCTTTCAATGTTGTTTTTCCTGCACCACAAGGTATGCAGTTGAAAGCTCCTGTTGATGGTTGATAAAAACCAAATCCACATGGTTCACATGAGCCACTACTGATATTGAACATTGAACCAGCTTCGCATGCTTCTTCAGATTCATTTATTAATCAGTTTCTCTTTTTTGAATAAACAAGAAGTAAAGTTTGTTTCTCATTAAAAATAAAATTGCAAAAACAAATTTACTTATTTACTTTGTTTGTTAATTTACTTACTAATCAGTATAACAGATAACTGTACTATCAATTGCTTCTTTTTATTGTTATTTGTTTTTTGTTGGAATCTATCTATTTCTATCAAATGTACTGATACTATTGTAATTAAAGCAAAATAAAATGTATGATAATAGTTTATTTATAATTATCAATTTAAAAGTATTTAAGCTACAGCTTATTAGTGATTTATGTATTTTTGCACTGATAATTATAATTAATAATTTATAAAAACAAAATCTCATATCTAAACTATTATTTTAAAAAAAATTTTAAATCATACTTTTACAATCTGATATAAGCGATGAACCAGGAGCTGGTGCAATAAATCCACGTGGACAGGGTAAGCAAGAGGTTTGTCCTGCATGAGGTTGATATTCATCATTCATGCATAATTTGCAGGTGTGTGTTGTTAAATCATAAGATGAACCCGGTGCACATGGTACTATAAATTTTAAATAGTAAAAAATTAAAATTAAACTTTTTTAAAAATTACTAAGAATTTTGAAATTTCTTGTCCTTTGATGAATTACTATTCATTTCAAGATGAGTTTATTTCATTGAAACAATCAATGATTGCTAATTATCAGTACTTACCGCATAGATTACGGACGTTAACAGTTCCAACTTCACATATATGTCGTTCTTTCAACTCAAAACTATTCAAATCTGGTCGGCCGTTAGGAATTACCTGTAAGAAGAGGTAATTTGAGATATTGAATAGTGTTGTAATTTGTATTGCTCAAACCAAACACGAAACAACCGCTATGACTTAGTAGCGCTGTTTGTTTACTTCATACACTAAATAACTGGATCGTTTTTGCATCGAAAATATCACGCAAAATTTGATGAACAAACAACCATTTGCAAATTACGTAATTTCTCTCCACCTCCGTAAGACTTACCTGTTCCAAGCTAAATATATCTTCGAGTAGAATTTCATTCTCTAGCACATCGGATACTTTCGCTCGTTGTCCCGTTTTACGATTCTCCAAAAGATCACTAAAATTTGACGTTAAATTTAGAAGAGATATTTTTTTGCACTTACCTTCTAATGGTACCATGTTATTGTTAATAAAATTTAACCAATTTAAAGGGATTTTAAGCATGACAAGCATACTTTGTAATAGGTATGGAAACTTTCACATTGAAAAAGTTTTGCGTCTCACGACGTAATCTTAAAGTTGTAGCAGTTGTCGTTACGGTAGTTTCTTCATTTCCAGCAAAGCATTGCACCGATATGTTGAAAGTTGAGTGATCACTTATGTTACTGAAAATAATACTTTTAAATGATAGTGTAAATTTGTACCGTATTCATAAAATATCCTGAAAAAAAACTTATATTCTCAGTATATTTATGAAAAAAAACAAATTAAAATTGGAAATTTAAAATTAGCATATGAATATTAGAAACCTAATCGAATAAATATTCCATTTGCTATTCAATAATTCAATTCGTTGCGAAAGCTTTTCAGCTAATGTATTTCGTCCTGCTGCATTACATATTGATACGGTCGGATAATTTATGGAAACTTCAGCAACTCGTACAGCAGTATGTGCTCTAAAAATAAAAATGCAAAAACTTTGAAGTATTGTATGGAAAAAAAGGATATTTGATATTTCGTAATTTTTCAAATATTTTGGAAAATATTATTCAAGTGAGAGAAAGAGAGAGAAAAAAAAGGGAAGTAATACTTACTTGGTACATTGTGGATAACGGAACATATAAGCATTCATAGGTCGTGGTCTCCATTGACCATCCGAAGAACAGGTGTAGAAAACAGGTGTTTCAGTGCTAAATTCATAACCGCTGTCACATTCAATGGAACATGCCTTATAGCGTAACTGTGGACCCCATGATTCACAAATTTGTACACCGTGTAATGGATCTTGCAATGTTGGACAAAATTCACGTGATACATGAATCTAAAAATTAAATTATTTAATGACCAATTAGCATTAGCTTTTACATTTGGAAAATTTGAACAAACAATTTGTTTTATTAATAAATAGTTTGAAGTTTGAATTAATTAATTAACCTTAAAAATGCATTGTGCCATGGAATGATTATCTTTAGCAAGATAAATCACAAGATATTCTCCCCATGTAAATACCTGGCCAGGTTTCAAATTTCTTTTAACATCTACATATCCATTCACTGAGGTAAATACTGGTTCTTGCCATGTGATATTCACCTACAATTTCAGACTTTTTCAAAAAATACAATAGGGAATAAAATTATTTTAGAAAAAAACAATTTTATGCAAAATTTAGATGAAATTTCAACAATTCATGTAATAAAAATGATAACCTCTTTCTGATGTGAGACAACGAAAATATCAGACGGACAGCCAAGAACCTCAATTTTCTTGACAGGCTGACGGCTGTACTCTCGTCCACAAGTACTTTTTACTACTTTTTCAACTTTTCCAGAAAGTCGAGTGTAGCCAGCAAAACGTAAGATCAGATCATCATAAATAACCTATAGAAATAAGCAAAAAATCAGTGATAGAAATTATCATTATCATCATGTAAGGTATTATTAATAAAATTATCAAATTATCAATATATCATTGAAACTATTATCATTGGGAAAAGTTTTTCCAATAAATTACCTGTTGTTGTTGACACTGATGAACAATAGCGGGAATTTCAGCTTCGAAATCAATAACACGCTTCCAAATGTTAACTCGTGTTACTGATCCAACAAATTTTGGCTCAATTGAAAATTCATTTATTGGTTCACCAAGTGATATCCATGCACTGATAATTATTTACCTTTAGTATCTTGTAAGTCATACATGCATTCATATTTTTAATAATGATAATAATAAAAGCATTTAAAAATGCTTTCATTATTATCACTATTATTTTATTATTACATTTGTTATTACTATTAATTGCTATCGTTACTATTAATTACTATTATTATCAATTATCAATGACATTCTTATTTCTGGATAATTTTGGTTAGTAATAAGATCACAACAAACTTGATGTCTAAAACTTTGCCGACTCCATAGCCAACATCAGCATAAATTCGAACAGCGTTCCAAATTAACGAATAAGAACCGTCAGTTGATTGCCATGTTATCACTAAATTATTCCAATTACCATCATTTAATCGTTGTGTTGCAGGGAAATGAAGATTCAGCGGTGTTTCATCGTGTAAAAGATTGAAATATATATTATCAGCTGAGATACGCAACAATTCGCTTATCTTTGACGGATAACTGCTTTCTCTAAAAATAATGACAAAATTGAAAAATAAAAAAAAGAACGGAAGAATTAAATATATATATTTAGAGAGAGAGAGAGAGAGCGGGAGAGAGAGTTATTCAATTTTATAGATAATTTAAACATTAATCGTCAATTAATTGTGTGTGATTTAAATGAATTTTTATTCAACTGTCTGTTAATAATAGATTAATAAGCGTTAACTATGTAATAATTATAATTAATTAATGAGGAAATATCAAACCTGCTATTGTAAAGAGTTAAAACAGTTCCACGCGTTAGTGGTACGTCAAATTTAACCCACAACGAAATGGTAAACGCGGATGATGTAAATTTGAATGGAACCGATAGTGCTGCTGCTGCAGGCAATATTGGATCATAAAAGTGGAAATCATAATCTTCATCAATAACCTTGTCACAATTTAAGCCGGTCATATTAAACGGGCATTGACAAAAGAAACCACCAACCTAAATTTGAATTACTTTACCAATTACTTAACAACAATTAAACATTAATATTAATGTGTAAAAGAAGATGGAAAAAAATTAACAATTTTGATAATTAAAGTAACACAGGTCAGGAAGTGCATACTTGATCAATGCAAGTAGCTGCAAGTGAACACGGTGACGGTGAGCAATCATTAATATTTGTTTCACAGTTTTGCCCAGTAAATCCTAAATTGTTTTTAAAAGGCTTATCACTATTGTAGAAAAATTTTTCCATTTCATTGAAAACAATTTTTCGATTTGCAAAATTTCTATTTTAAAAAGGACAAATCGTAAAACTTTTAAAGATTATCATCATATACTAATATTAGCATATTTTTAAAAAGTCCAGCAAATTGATGCAGTATGAAAGAATCAACCGATGGGTTAATAAACAACAAAATAATAATAATAATAATAACAATAACAATAATGATAATAAATAATAATAATAATGATTTAGAAAGGATTTAAACCTGGTTCACAGATGCATCTGTAGTTGCTACCTTCGTGCAACTTGCAAGTAGCACCATTCTGACACAAATTTTCTTGACATGCATCTAATTCATATTGACAACCAGCACCCACAAAATCTACAAATTTAATTGATCTTCTAAACATTTCAATTTACATCGTTCTCAAAGCAAAAAAAAAAACTAATAATTCTATATATAACTCTAACACTTTTGTCAATTTTATATTATGAACGTCTTAGAATACTTCTAGCATAGCAGCTATGTATAAGTTTGTAGCCATTTATAATATAATAATTAAAATTGTTTCACTCGAATTTCTATTCATTCGTTTTTTGGTATTTTAAATAAATGGTGTATATTTTAAAAAAAAATTTTTTTTTTGTTTATGATATAGTTAATATAAATAGTACAAACCTTTTGGACAGGTACACTCCAAATGTGAACCAAAATCACCGCAAACACCACCATTATGGCATGGTTCACCTAAGCAACGATTTGGTGCAATTTCACAATCTTTTCCACTAACACCTTCCGGACATACGCAAAAGTAATCACCGACAAGATTAACACAATGTGCATCATTACGGCATGGATTTAATGCACATAAGCCATCCTCCTCCTCACACCTATTACCTTTCCAACCACGTGGACAATCACATCGAAATTGTGAACCGGTATCCACGCATGTACCATTATTAAGGCATGGTTCAGATGCGCACTGAAAAATTATCTTTTATAAAATGTACTATTAAAATAAATTTATTGTTGACCGTTGTTTATAGTTATAAATTATCCACCTGATCAATATGAATTTCGCATAATTGACCGGTATAGCCATGACGACAGTTACATTTGTAACCATTAATTAAATCTTCACAGAGTTCAGTACCTTCTTGCGAGCATTTATGTAATAAATCACATTCATTTCTATTATGTTCACAATGTGCACCTAAAAATATAGCAAGTTTTTTATGTCGTTTGTTTTTTCAAATTTTTAAATCTGAACTTTTTTTTGAAGCAAAACTATGTCGTATGAAATAAACTATCCAAAAATAAATCCTGTATTTTCTTGTTTAAAACTAAATTTTCAAAAAATTCTAATTCATTTATAAATTTTGTTTCATTTTAAAGCAAATAATATATTGTCTCAAATGCTAATGTTCAAATTAAAAGAAATTGATACAATTTAATTAACCTTCAAAACCAAGTGAACATTCACACATATATTTTGCTCCCTGATTTGTGCATGTCGCATTATTCCGACATGGTGATGTAGCACAATGATCGGTCATATGTTGGCATAGAAAACCATGAAAACCTGGCGCACATTGACAGCTGAATCCATCAATCTGTAGTGCAATAAAAGCATCAAATTATTTTACCTTATTTATGTAAAAGATTAATTTTAAAGTAAAATAAATTTTGGAACAATTATTGGTAAATTTAGATACTAATTTAATAACAGTTTAATGAGCATTTATTAAAAAATGAAAAAAAAACCATCTATAAAAATTACAAAATTATAATTCATGTTAATTGACATGTTAATTTATTTTATCAAGAATTTGCAAAAAGTTTAATATTGCTATTGTTATTATTATTAAAGAATTGAAATTAAGTTTAAGAAAAGTTTTAAAAACCTGTTCTTTGCATGTAGCACCATTTAAGCATGGACGTGAAGCACATTGATTAATTTTACTGTCACAAACTTCACCGGTCCATCCCGGTTCACAGATGCAACGTTGTGTATGCAACATATCAACACATAAGCCATTAATGCATGAATTTTGTCCGCAAAGGTCAATTTTTTCATGACATCGTTTACCGGTAAATCCTTCCGGACATTCGCAACGGAAATCATTGATAAGATCGGTGCAAGTTGCATTCATTGCACATGGATTATCCGCGCAATCATCTAAAATGAACAAACAAATTATTAATTAAAATTATAATTATTTTAATAATTATTACTAATATTAAAACGAAACTGTAATTAACGATATTGATAATCATATTTTTGACAATTCAATATTATGCCGGTAAACCATTTCCGGTTAATTTTACTTTAGCTAATTAATATTAATTATAGAATATGTAAAAACGAAATGACTGACCAGTATTGATGGAGCATGTTGGTCCAGTCCATCCCGGTAAACATTTGCATTTAAATCGTCCCAATTGTAATGGCACACAATCGGCACCATGTTTGCATGGATTTTCCATAAAACATGGATCAACAATTTGTGAGCAATCCGAACCCGTAAAACCGGTTCTGAAAATATTCAAATTTTTGTAAATGCATTTTTCTTTTTTTTTTTTTAAAAAAATGTACTTAATATTTTACAAGAAAAAAAACTAATAGTGCAAACCTGCAAATACATTTGGTTGTACCGAGTCCAGGTAAATCATGGCATACACCACCATTTGGACAATTCACTCCGATACATTCATCAGGACCAAATTGACATCTACTTCCCGTATAGTCTTTAATTAACAAACACAGACATATATTAATTAAAATTAAATTCTATAAAATTAAAATACAATCAGAAATTTATACAATATAGCTAATTAAATGGAAATTTTTATTTAAATTATATTTAAAATAGTAAATTGTATTTTAAAAAACGAACTTTGCGCACATATACAACGAAATGTGCCAGCTTAATTAACAAACACAGACATATATTAATTAAAATTAAAACCTATAAAATTAAAATACAATTGGAAATTTATACAGTATAGCTAATTAAATGGAAATTTTTATGTAAATTATATTTAAAATAGTAAATTGTATTTTAAAAAACGAACTTTGCGCACATATACAACGAAATGTGCCAGCTGTTGCTTCACAAATTCCTTCATTAAAGCACGGTTGTGTATTACATAATGGCATTTGTACTTCACAATATTTACCGGTATATCTGAAATTACAAATTATTAATTGAATTTCAGATTTTTCAATTGAAAATATCACGTAGTAAATGTATGAAAAAATAAAGGACAAGTAAAAAAAAATTTTTCAATATAAGTCTATGAGAGTTATTGCAAAAAATTTCGTTGACATTAACACGTTAGCAAATTACTAAAATCCTTTCCAAAAATATTAAATTAATTAATAATTCATTTCAAATAATAATTATAAAAATTAATAAAATTAAAATTACAAGAATTAATTCCCATATATTTTAACAAATTTTTATTTAAATTTGTTATTTTATTATCAAATAATAGAGTAGCATTAATTACCTTTTTATAGCGATAAAAATTAATAAATTAAAGTTACAAGAGTTAATTCCCATATATTTTAACAAAATTTTATTTAAATTTGCTATTTTATTATCACATTACTGACCCAGGTCGACAAAAGCAAACAGTTTTATGATTTTCCACCACACAGGTTCCCTTATTTTCACATTTCATTGCTGAACAATCAACCGGAATGCAATCTGTTTCTTCCACCGTACCCGAATCTCTTGTTATCGTATTATTTGGGCATTCGATACATCTAAAATAAAAATTAAAAAAAATTAATTTGTACAGAATTTAAAACTTACATAACTAATACATTTTTCTAAATGAATTAAATAATTTATTTCCTATTTCTCATTAATCATTTTTGATTTATAAAAAAAAAAGGCGAATAAATGAATTATGCAACAAAATTCAGCAAATATACTATTTTTCGTACTTGTTGTTTGCAAAAAATTTTACTAATAATTTTTTGAAAAATTAATAAACAACCTTTGTTGTCCAAGTACAGGTTGATACCAGTTGATAAGACACGGTGAGCACGGCTCCAAACCTGTTAATGAGAAATGACCAGCTGGACATGGTTGTTTGCATTGTGATGGACCAGTAGAGCCCAATTTTGCTGTATATGAACCCTATAAATAATTATGAACATTAATTTTAAATGTTAAATTTTAATTTATTATTGTTTTGTTATTTCGAAATACTCTATAACTAAAATTTAAATATCACACTTTTCCTTTTCTATTTTTTTTGTCTTTTTTTTTCAATTTCAAATCGTAAGAAATGTACAAGTAAAAATGAAAATATTTAAAATTTTAAATTATATTACCTGTGGACATGGCTCACATTTCTTATAGCCACCAAATGTTGGCGGACCAGCAAAAGTATGTCGAGGACATAATTGACAAGGTATTAAACCTGTTTCACTGTACATACCGTTTCCGCAGACAGCTATAAAACTATTAATATTAATATTGTTATTATTTTTTCTTAAATTTAAAAAAGAAATTTTGAAATTTACGATAGCAAAATTAAAATAACAATAATAAAAATAATAATAATAACATACGAAGACAAGCATTAAATGATTGCGATCCAGGAAATTGTGTAAAAGTTTGTTCCGGACATGGCTTACAATTTATCTGTGCTACCTCATCCTGATAACTTCCAGCAGGACATAATTCACATGTGTTATTAATATGAACTGTTCCCTTTGGACATTGCACTAAATGATGCAAATCATTCTAATTAGTAAAAGTTATATTTTAAAATCAAAATTTATTAGAATTTATAAATATTAAATTACAATAAATATTTAGTCACAGCAAAAATTTTAATCATTAAATTCAAATATATTACATATTTATAAATGAAAAAAAAAACGCGCTTTTTTTTAATAACACAAACAAAATGTAATACTAATTTTTAGAAATATGAAAAAAATTAAAATGAATTTTGTTTTATTTCAAATAAACTTACAACATTCCGGTAATGTTTCCGCACTTCCGCCACGTAAAATTTCACCATCCGCACAACCGAAACCCTGAACAACAACAGTTTTTGTTGCATTCAATGATGGACAGCCAACTGATTGTGTTGCAATTGTTTCACCATTTACGTAAAGGAGGCTTTGAACAGGTGTGGTAGCACCTAAAAGAATAAAAAAATAACAATAATAAATTTAAATTTGATGAAAAATTTTCAAAATAAAAAAAAATACGCTGTATGAATTAATAAATATTGTTTCCAATAAAGAATTTCATAAATTCTAAATTTTAGTAGTAATATATTTGATGAAGTAAATTTTAAATATTCAAAAAAAAGAGAAAGAAGAAAAAAATGCCACGTAAATTTTGGTGTTAAATTTGAACTTAGATAACAAAATTTTGAAATTTTTATATATTGGACATTTTTACTAATTGTTAATCTTTGATTATAAAATCTAATAATTTCAAATTAAAAAGTTTATGGTAGAAAAAAAATACTAAAATATAGTTAGTTACCTGGTATTCGTAAATCAAAAATTGTTCGCAGTGTTAAACCACACAGTTCATAGAAAACATTTTGTAAAACAGTTGGAAGTATTTGAATAGTATAGTTTGCTGTGACACCATTTACTGTACTGATAAATTTGACGTCCAAGAAACGTACAAGTACATCGATGGATGATGAACAACGTTGTGATAAGGTTGTATCCAAGGTGTTGAAGAATGTACTGATATATTCCGTATAACCCTAACAATTAATTTTAAACCTCAATAATTGATTTTTAATCCTAATGACTAATTTTAAATTTTATGTGATTTTAAAAAAGGGTGCGGGGAAGAGAAAATGAAGGGGGGAGGGGTATCGATAAAATAGTTCATATAATAAATATGGCTATGTGTTTAAATTGGTATATATATATATATATATATATATATATATATATATATATATATGATCAAAATATGAAATTAAAATTAGAATTGGATATTTTAATAATAAATATGAGTATTAAACTAATTTTTTTAACAAAAAGACTCAATAAATGATTGATAAAAGTGATTAATAAATGATAATTTTCTCTCATATCCACTAACATTCAATTGGATTATTATACATCAATTAAGTGAAAAAATATCAAAAATTGCTCATTTTTATTTCAAAAATTTGTAATTTGGTTGATCTCAATTTTGAATTTATTTTAGAATATTATTCATAAATAAAAGAATAAAATAAATTTTGAATTACCTTTAAACATTCACTACCAACAGGTGTGGAAATAACATAATCAACACTGACAGTTAATTCATAACGAGCTGGTTCTAAAGCAATCGGTACACAAGCTGGTACCACATTTGATGGTGACCATATACCATTGGTACACGTAAATTTTTCCGTTGTATTTTGTTCATTAACAAACGTGAATTTTCTGGCGCATTTAGTGGTACAAATAGTTGAGGTACCTTGTATCTGACAGTCTTTTTCAACATTTTCCTCACCGATCAATGACCACGGTGAACACGGCTTAGCTACAATTGAACATTTTAGGAAGTGTGATATGATAATTTGAAATATTTCATTCTGCTTTATTAACGCTTATAAGAGCTTTACAAATTACTAACCTTTTGATTAGCTACAAATTTAACGAAGAAAAAAATAATGGCAAAACTACTAATTATGAACTTAAATGTATTATTTTGTTTTTCAGTAAATTCCAAATTTAATTATAGAATAATGAAAGTTGTAAACAATTTTCAATAATTTAAACAAAAAATTTAAAAACGAACTCTAAAAGGGGAGTAAAAATATTAACCTTGAAGTGATACTTGAAATTTGCATTTGTTTCGATTTGATGCGCTATCAGTAGCGGTAACTTCAACTGTAACATGTGAACTAAGGGTAAGTAAAGCTTCAGATGGTTCAAATGTTACATCTGTAATATTAGACGTATCCTGAATTACCATTTGTACCGTACTCTCGTTAAATACAATTAATTTTTCAAACTCGCCACTATTAGCCGGAACAATATACGAATCAGGACACTTCATTACAGGTGGATGTGTGTCTAAAAGAAAATGAAAGAAAATAGTTTGTTTATTTGACTTAAAATTTGTTTACTTGTTTCTTTTCAAAAATTCTATTTTAATAAAACATAATTTTAGTCTTTTTTTTAAAAAAAAATAAAAAAGAAAAAAAAACAAATAATTATGAATAATTATTATACCAGGTATTCGAAGTTGGATGATACATTCTGCTGCATTACCAGCATCATCAAATGCTGTATAAACAATATTCATATCATGTGAAATCATTTTTGGTGGTTCAAAACCATCCGGTGTAACACGTATATATGCTACTGATCCGGAATTATCAGCTGCAGTTGGTACTTCATAAGATGCTGGCAAAAGTTGTCCATTATCATCTGTTAGAATATAAACTGGATTTGTTGGACAATTATGGAATGTTGGTGGTTCACTGTCAACACACTGCGGTACAGAGGCATTCCAACCAACCTATATTTGAATAATTAAATATATAATTAATGATAATAATAATAATAATAATAATAATAATAATAATAATAATAATAATAATAATAATAATAATAATAATAATAATAATAATAATAATAATAATAATAATAATAATAATAATAATAATAATAATAATAATAATAATAATAATAATAATAATAATAATAATAGCAAATTAATAAACATAATAATTTATGGGAAATAAATTGAAATGAATGAAACCTGTAAATGAGAGGGAATTTCATAAGCAACTGAAAGTGGTGCTAAACATCCTTGTAGATCAAATCGAATGCAAGGATTTTGTTCGTATTCCGTGACACCAAGAAGGATATAACGTGCTCGTAACGGTGGATTTAGTTCAAATTGATGCATTGCATTATGATTGCCGGATGGCATTTCAAATTCCTATCAAATAATATGACTATTACTTTATAATATTTTTCTCCCAAAAATATTTCTAAAATTTCGTTGTTAGGAATTTTGAAATATTAAATGATTAACATACAATTGGATATGTGTCATAATTTTGACTGTATTGAACTTTGTAGAATAATTGCATTTTGGTAACATGACCACGTAAGTGACCGCTACCGGCAACACCTGCTACACGTAGTGTTGTTAATGTGTAAATACGTTGTAAATCAACGGAAAGAAAGATAAACGCATCTTTAGAACCACACCAACCAGTGGATGATAATCGAGCCTAAAATTGATATTTTGATAAATAAGACAAATAAACAAAAAAATAATTGAAATTGAAATTCAGAAAACCTTCATCGATAATAGGGAACTAGAATAGTTCGGTAATTTTTTTATCCATTACCTTATGAGGTTCATAACCCCAGGTGGTTGAGTCAGAATTATCTGCAAACGCACCATCCGGTATGAAACCGGATGAAATTCCAACATCTTCTGCTAATACACAAGCTGTTCCAAGTGTACAATTAATCGTATCAGACGGGAATGGCTTATAGCCTGCTCGATTACAAGTAAATTTTGCTTGTGCACCTTCTTCAACTGATTCCAGTTGGACTTGACCGTCAACCGGAAATCCAGGATCAACACAAACAGGTCCTGGATGTTAAAAAAAAAATTGCTCAAGCTATGCAAATGAATTTGATAGGAGATTCAAAAAAATTTCCATAAAATTAGCTCCTTATTTTTAAATCACTATTTATGTTTAAGGTGAGCAAACCTTCACATCTCAAATCACCAAGATCCCAGTTACCATCGACATTACATCGAATAGTTCGATCATCATAACTGGATTTACCGATCAAACTATACGGTGGTCTACAACTGAATGTAAATGCTGATCCCACCTGTCAAGATTAAATTCTATTAGTTAACTAATAAAATTAATAAATTCTTTAAACATAAAAAACGCATAAAGTTTAACAAACAAATTACTAATTAAAAACAAACTATTAATTAAATAAACAAATTTATTATAAACAAATTATTAATTGTTAATTAAACAAACAAATTACTAATTAAATTAAAAATCAAAGCATATATATTCAAGTTTATGCTCTTCTTTTTTGTCCATTTTAAATTAATCATTTAAAATATCAAATTAAAATAATTAATTATCTAACTTTGTAAGAGTAATCGTCTCCTTCGTAAATAGCACCAGCAAGTGATGGTGGTGGACCACAATCTACCAGTGGACAATCAATTTCCGGTCCTGATAACCAGTAATTTCGGCCATCTTCTTGCGGATCATAAATGCATTGACGGAATGATGATAAGAGCGAACTGCCTGCTATAATTTAATATACTTACTCAACTTAATCAATAAAAAAAAATATAAGATCTTCAAGGATCATTACTGATCCTGAAATAAATGTAAAGCTCAACTTCACTTCTTCCCCTTAGAAAAACGCCGCAATTAATTTATTGAGATGCAATTAGAGTAATTATTTTTTGTTAAGTAAAAATTTTAACATTTTTGAAAATTTAACAAAACAATTTACCGTTTCATTACAGTAATGTTTAACATTCAATTTAAAAAAAAACATTCAACAACACGTGATAATTTGCATATGAAAAAGGTAAACACATATGTAGACTACCTGGTCGATTTTGTTGACTACAAACAATCGATACATTACGTCCATATGCAATGGTACTATTTTCAGGTGCAACAAATAAACCAATGGCCGAATTATTACGTACACCTTGACATGTTGCCGCTAAAAATAAATTTAATAAAAACGATTTTATTATTTGACTAAATTATGCGTATACTTTATTTTAAACATTTTTTTCGTTTTTTTTTTCTTAAAATTAATTTACAAAATGAGCGTAGCAACAGTTGTTTTTATATTTACAGTAATTAGGATCAAGTTTTTTTTACACCATAAAATAATTTATAGAAAGAAAAAACACGGCAAAAAAGTTTACCTAATTAATTTTAAGAAGTAGATAACCTAATTTTAAATTAGAATTTGCAAATGCAACTAACTTACGAAGACAAAGTGGTTCTGTGCCATTCCAGCTACCATCTTGCATGCATTTCAAATGACTTGCACCCAACATCTATAAAATTTTTATTTTAATTAAACTAACAAAAAAATTAAAATAATAATTAAATAATTAAATAATTAAGTAAAATTAATTAAAATAATATTATTAAATAATTAAATAATTATTAAATAATTTAAAAAAATTAAATAACTAATTAAATAATTAATAAAGTAAATAAAATTAAATAAAATAAAATTAAATAAACTAGAGTAACACTTACTTGATATGCGAAATCGCACTGAAATTGTACAATCATTGGATAATGGAATGTTTTTGCGGTTGATAAAAGTAATCCATTTTTTGGTGATGATAAATTAGCACATATTCGTGGTACACATGTTTGATTGTATCGAATAACATCTAATGCATTCAGGCCTGTTTCACCATCCTAAATTTATTAAAATTTTTATAACTAATTAAAAAAAAATTATTATTATTATTATTTAATAACATCTAATGCATTCAGGCCTGCTTTACCATCCTAAATTTATTAAAATTTTTGTAACTAATTAAAAAAAAATTATTATTATTATTATTTAATAACATCTAATGCATTCAGGCCTGTTTCACCATCCTAAATTTATTAAAATTTTTATAACTAATTAAAAAAAAATTATTAT